>JAPDFK010000138.1:0-110460 GCA_027569635.1 Lasiosphaeriaceae sp. G1095
TTTTTTTTCTTATTTTTTGTTTTGTTGGTGTTGGTGGTTGTTTTGGTTGTTTGTTTTTTATTTTTTTATTATTTATTCAACTTTTTTTAAAATTGTGTTTCAAAAATACGTAGTTTCATTTGTAAAATTTTAAATAAAAACAGGTGAGTGTAAAATTTTTGTTTTTTTTTGTTTTGTTTTTAAATCCACGTTCTGACAGCCCCCCATTCCCCCCCCCCCCCCCCCCCCCCCGAAAAGGATTACAGAAAAGAGACTATGCTGCTAACAACCCCTTTCACTCTTTTAGCTTTCATTCTCTACCGTCAGCACCACCAAGCGCAGGTGGTGGCACAGCATCCAGGGCTCGCCAACCCCGAAATCTCAAAAATCATCGGCGAGCAGTGGCGGGACGAGCCAGAGGAGCGCAAGAATCAGTGGAAGCGGCTGGCTGAGGAGGAAAAGCAGCGACACCAGCGCCAGTACCCAGACTACCGGTACCAGCCGCGGCGAGGGAATAAAGGAGGCGCCGGCGGGTTGGCATCGTCCAGCAGCAGCAGTAGCAGTAGCAGCAGACAGACGTCGGCTTCGGGCGAGGACCCAGGCAGATGCCCCAGCTGTGGCGGGCGGTACATTTCGACGCCGAGAACGCCATCAACGCCGCTCATACCCTCTTCTTCGTCTTCGGCAGGTCTTAAATCTGCTACCATGCCACCAACTCCTCATTCTGCTTCTCCTTATTTGCCGCGAGGCGCTGAGGCCGAACAACGAATCCACCCTTCTCTTCGACATCAGCAGTACCAGGCTCCTCCGCCCCATCACCACGGTGGACTACCCCCGCGCCAAGAGATGAGTCGAGGAGCAGGAAGTCGCATGCAGTACGCTCCCCCTTCTACCCCTCAGGGGTACGGACACTCCCTGTATGACATTCACGAGGACTACGAGGCCGCCATGTCACCGTCTGATGCCAAGCGACGCCGCTACAACCTCGCCGGCGGCTATCACAATAGCTACCAGACTGTACAGTCACCGCCCACGCCGTACCCCGGGACCGGCAGCGGCGGCCACCCCCTAAGACAACAAGTGCGGCAGTCGTCCGTCAGCAGCACCGGCGGCGTTTCCAATCCAGGCTCATCGACACCAGACTACGGCGGTGCTGGCGGCGGCGGAGGACCACTCCCGGGGCCCTCATCGATTCTCACGCGTGCAAGTCCTGGGCCAGGACACATGCCGCCGCCACCACGACCGTCCGTGGCAATTCCGTACCCACAGCAGCAGCATCCGGCCCCACCACCATCCGCGGCACCGCCGCCTTCTGCTGGCGGCTACGATGACCGGGAGTCGCTGCGTCTGGCGCCAATCCAAACATACCAGTCACACTTCCCCATGTCGCCCGGGTCAGAGGTCAGCACGGCGGGACCGGCCAGCATAATGAACGCGCTGGGAATTATGAGCGGAGGTGGGGGTGGGCGCGGACCGTACACCCACCAGCAGCAGCGCGACACACAGCGCAGCATTGAGGCCATGGTCATGAGCATCCCATACCTGAACAAGCTGCGTGTGCTTGAAAAAGTCAGCCCACCTCTTGTGGCCGAGACACAGCAGCAGCAGCAGCGTGGACCCATCATCGCCGTCGAGGGTCCGGATGTGAGGCTGCTGAGTATCGTGGCGCCTGTCATCGAGAAAGCTCTCGCTACGTCTGGGCTATGCGACGTCCGCTCGTGGCCGGCCAACGATCAATACTATCCTCCTTACTTTGGATCGGGACTACCGCCCGTTGTTGTAGCTGGATTCGTCAAGAATGACGCTGCGGCAGAGGACACCCACATGGCTGATGCCCCTGGCAGCAGAGGTTCACGCACCGGCAGCGTCAGCAGCAGCAGCAGTGGCAGCGGTAGTGGCAGTTATAGTAATGTGGACCCCTTTGCTGCGTATCTAAAGACGTTGCTCGAGTGGCACGCCAAATCCGTCCAAATCGTTAAGTTCATAACTTCGGCCGCGGCAGTGTCACCACGGCCATCGACGGCATCGACGGCATCGACAGCAACGACAGCAGTGCCAGCCGCGGCGCGGACAGGTCGCATAGCATCTAACGCCTCGACCTCGTCAACCGCTGCAACCGCCTCTTCGTCGTCATCGGCGCTGTTCACGGCCGCGCCGTCGTCTTCAGACGCAGCCGCTCGGTCTGAAGGCGGTGGTGACAACAACAGCAGCATGGCCGACACTGCCGGACACACTGACTTGGGGAACAATACTCGACACCTCCTGCCCACCGCCCCGGACCGGGCTCAGCAGCAGCAGCGCCTCCCCGTAGCCCTGCTCCCCTCGGGCTACAGCCTGACGGTATCAGACCGCTTCGCCTGTGCCTTGCCCATCAACGACACGTACTCGATCATCGACCACTGGCATTGGATGGGAACCATGTGGCGGGGAATCGCGGGGGCTGATCTGGTAGTGTATGTGAAGCCCACTGTTGCTTCTAGTGCTGCCAAGGGGGCTTCTTCCGAGGAGGAGAACCAGAGAGTGGGCGGGATGCTGCAGCAAGAGGTAGAACTGAAGGCGCCTGGCCTGATGGTTGTGCGGGTGAGCGTAGGGGATATGGCCAATGAAGGAGGAGTGCTGGACGAGAAGACGGAGCGAAGACTGGGGTTTGAGGCTGTGGAGTGGGTGAGAGGAGGGGCGTGGAGAAACGGCGGGCCTGTGGGAGGAGGAGGGATGAGAGGCGGGGAAGGAGGGCCACTGGATCTTGGTAGTATGCTGTGGGAAAACGAGAGGAGATAGAGGATGGGAGGGGACAAAGATTGAAGAGAGATGGATGATGGATGATGAAGGGGGTGGTGTGAGTTGAAAGAAGCAATAAAGTTCCAGATGGTTTTTTACTTGTCCAAGCATACTTCCCCAGGCCCCTTACACCCATTGCCGTCCGGCATGGCAATATCATGTATTTACTTATCCCGTTTTCCCCCTTCCCTCGTTGGCAAAGTTGGATACATACATGCCTTAACTAGGTACCCACCTAACTGGCTTTTGGTTTCTTGTTGTCGATTCTTTTTTTTTTACAAGATATCGACCGAGGCGAGGCAGTGCCTGCCATTTCGGACAGATTGGATAGATCGGAGGAGAAAAGTCAATCAAACCATCGATCGATTGTAAGCCGTTTGTAGACTCGGCGATATATGTGGCAAGCGAGATGTTCTTTGTTTTAATTTTTTTTAAAAGGTCTGGAAGAGGGAGACGAAGAGAAGATGGTTCCATGGAACGTCTTCAAGTAGAGGGGGAGCGGGCTCCTTCGAAAAGACAAGAGAGCATGATTCAAGATTTGAAGACACGAGCCTTCCTTCCCGCCAGACACAAAGTATCTCCCCGTTCTTTCCCGATTCGGGGGTTATGGGAAAATAGTCCCACTGAGATATGGAGGCGAAATCGCCCTACCAGGATCAAACATCGAGCTGGGCAGGTCTTGAAAGGACCTCAGCTTGAGACGGGCCACATGTCTCGGAACATTCCTTTGTGAAACTCTGGATTCCGGAATTGCGCTTTCGGGTCCAAGGATACCGCATCCAAGGATGGGAATCGAGGGGCCAAGCGGGTGTTTGGCTGTTTGTGACTTTCAAGCAAAAACATTTCCACGTCGTTTACGAATATTCCGTACCTACAGACTTATTGGCTAACTTGGGATGGTTATGATTTCATCTGAACTTTCGAACACGAGGTGGGGAACGGGTCTCGTCCCTGGCTTGTCGCCCAACCCTAACCCTGTCCATGCGCCAAAGTCTTGGCTGCATACCTAGTCTCGTGCTGACAGGGGTCGAGCTTTACCTCCTGCAGCCTGCAGCCTGCAGCTGCACTGCAGCTGATCGCGTCCACTGGTGTTGCTGTCGCGGCTCTTGAACCCACAACAGCACAACAGCAGCCTCAATAACGCTGCAGAGCGCTCAACAACACGACCCGACACCGACACAACGACCACTCCCGACTCCAGAAAACCACACAAACTGGGGATGACGACTCCGAGTGCCCGTTGACGTGACCGCCCACCATGTCGGAGCTCGCCGTCGGGCAGAGGATTCTGCTCAGCGATGGCCGCAATGCCACCATCCGCTTCGTGGGCCCAACCGACTTCGCCCAGGGCGACTGGGTCGGCATCGAGCTCGACGACCAGTCGGGCAAAAATGATGGCAGCGTCCAGGGTGACCGCTACTTCGACTGTCCCATGGGCTACGGCATGTTTGTGAGGCCGTCCACCATCACCGTCATCGCCCAGCCGCCTCCAGCTCTCAAGCCTCAGGTCGTCAAGAAACCACCCTCCCGCCCAAGCAGCATGTTCACATCGGCTGCCACCCGTGGACCGGCCCCTTCCGACTCCAGCTTGGCTAAGCGCATGAGCCTAAACGCCCCGAGCCCAAGTCCCGGTCCAAAAGCATCCCGTCCGACCAGCCTCGTGAGGGTAAGTACTGTTCGCCGTTTGGCGGGCATCTGGTTGACACTTCGGACCGACCGCTAATATCGCGCTGTGCCGACCATCTAGTCTCCCACGAAATCGCCTACGAAACAGCTCGCAACTGCGTCGTCCAGTGGCGCGCCATCCCGGACCGGCACCCCGTCCAATGTTGGCAAGACCCCTCTCGGAACGAAGCCTCGTTCTTCTGCTGTTGCGAACCGTACGTCGATGGGCCCCCCGCCGCCAATACTCGCACCCAAAACAACGCGCACTGTTTCCACCTCGTCTGTGGCAAGACCAGGCGCCGCTCCGTCGAGGACGGTAAGCGGCCGGCTGACGACAGCTGGAAGACCGGCCCCCATCCGCGCAGGCCTTGGAAGGAACATGTCTTCTGGTTCGCTGTCGGGGCTCGAAGGCAGCTCGACTGGGAAAGGCAGCGAGAGAGCTATGAGCTCTCCGCGGAAGAGCAGCGACGATGAGATCCTATCGCCCCAACCCACCAGCCCGGTTCAACTCAAGACAATGGCTCTGGAGAAGCTTGCCGGGTCAGCTCCGCCAAATCTCCGCCCTGTGGCAACCACTACCGCGCCGCGGCCTGCAGCCAATAACGCGGTCATGAACAAAGAGATCGAGGATCTCAAGGCCAAGTTGCGCGTGCTCGAGAAAAAGAGGATGGAAGACCGAGAGAAACTTAACAGTCTTGAAAAGGTCAAGGGTGAACGTGACAAGTTCGAGAGGATTATCCAGACTCTACAGATAAAATACCAGCCGCAACAGCAGGAGATTACAGATCTGAAAAAGCAATTAAAGGAAGCGGAAGCAAACAACTACAACATCGAAGAGATGCAAGCTAACTACGACAGCTCCATGGAGATCGCCACGCTAGATCGCGAGATGGCCGAGGAAACTGCAGAGGTGCTAAAGATGGAGGTGGACGCTCTCAAGCAAAAGAACGAGGAGTTGGAGCTCGAAGTGGAGATCCTTCGAGAGGAGAATGCCGAATTTACTAATGGTATGTCCCCTGATGAAAGAGCGAGCACCGGATGGCTCCAGATGGAGAGGACAAACGAGCGCCTACGTGAAGCCTTGTTACGCCTTCGGGATCTGGCCCAAGGGCAAGAGGAGGAGCTGAGAGACCAGATTAAGGGCTTGGAGGAAGACCTGGGAGAGTTTGAGACGCTCAAGGAACAGCATGCCTCATCTATCGAAAAGTTGACGCAGACGGAAGCTGCCGTGGAAGATCTAAGAGAGCAGTTGAATAATGCGCTAGGGGCCGAGGATCTTATAGAAACTCTGACTGAGCAAACCATGAACCAGTCTGAGGAGATCAAGGAGCTCAGGGCCGTTATTGACGACTTGGAGAGCTTGAAGGAGATCAACGACGAGCTGGAGATCAACCATGTCCATAACGCCAAGGAGATGCAGGAGGAGCTCGACTTGAGAGACGCCCTACTCGCTGACCAGCTTCGGCAGGCAGCACTGCAGAAGGAGAGCATGGAAGACATGGAGTACACCTTATCTAGGTTCCGGGAGCTGGTGACGAATCTTCAGAGTGATCTTGAAGACATGCGCGCATCGCATGCCGTCACCGAGAACGAGTCGGAGCAGCTGAACAGCCGTTCGAGGGCCATGATGGACCTCAACATGAAGCTGCAGCTCTCGGCCGCCAAGGCCCAAGTCAAGACAATCGACCTCGAACTACGGCGCATGGAGGCCCAAGAGGCCGAGCAGCATCTCGAGATTGTCAAGCTGTTCTTGCCCGAGACGTACCAGTCAGACCGAGACTCGGTTCTGGCGCTGCTGAGGTTCAAGAGGCTGGCCTTCAAGGCGAATCTCCTCAATGGATTCATCAAGGAGCGGGTCAACAGCCAACCGCATGCGGGGCACGAAGACGACGTGTTCGAGGGCTGCGGTGCCATTGACAGGCTTACCTGGGTTGCCGCCATGTGCGACCGCTTTGTCAACGCGATTAGCCATTGCTCCTTGGAGCAGTTTAACAAGTTTGAGGGCGCACTATACGAGTTGGAGCCTGTTGAGCGGGCCCTCAATGGCTGGATCGATGGCCTAAGGCGTGATGAGCTGAAGGAAAAGCAGTGTGCAACCGAGCTGCAGCGCACAATTGCTCTTATGACACATCTCGGTGAGGTCCATATCGCCAACGACCTGGAGAGCTTTGCCGGCGATGTCCACATGAAGGCGTTGCTTATGCAGGGCAATCTGGACTCGGCTGCGACCACTTTCACCTCGTTGAGAGCCATGGTTCAGAGAGTCGTCCTGCAGAATGACGACGAGGACGAGCTGGCCCAGTACTTCTCCAAGAGGGCCGAGACAGTTGTCAGCCAGACGCGCAGCACCAAGGTCATCGCCGGGAAGACGGTCAGGGCGTTGGAAGAGCTGAAGACGCGGTCACTGTCCCTCATGCCTGACACCATGGAAGCATTCGAGCAGTGTGAGGCTGCCACACAGGAACTGGCCGACATGGCGCGGAAGATTGGACTGGAACTGCACCAGCTGTTGCATGAAGAGGGCAGGACGGAACCGTACAGCTACGCCGAGGTGCAATCCTGCGTCCAGAAGACGGCCTTGACTGCATTTAGCTCGAGTGAGACAGACTTGTTCTCGACCTATCTCACCAAGCTGCGCCTCGTGACGGGCCAGATTTCCGACATTGCTACCCTCAGCGCGGATCTTGCCCAAACGCAGGAGTTTGACCGCAGCCCGGCCCCATGGCTCCTCCGCAGCCGAGAGCTTAGGGCGCTCCGGACGATCCCGGTCGACGCCGAGGAGGAGATCCGCCGCCTGAAGGATGAGATCCACGACGCCCGACGCCAGATTGCGATCCGCGAGGAGAGTCTCAGCACGGCGCAGGTCAAAGCCGAGACACTCGAGTCGCGGATGCGTGACGCTAACGCCAAGGCCTCTCGCATCGTTGATCTCGAGGCGCAGATTGCAACGGCCAAGGAGCAAGCCGACAGCCTTGTGGACAATATCCAGAAGCAGGACCGCGAGCTCAAGGCGCTCGAGGCCGAGCGCGACAAGTGGAAGAAGATCGCGAGCGACAGCCGCATGGTGATAGGTAGCACGGGCGCTGCAGGTGAGGTCGGCGAGGCCGGTACCAAGGCTCGGCAGGAGCGCGCCGTCGCCACTGCCCGCGAGATGGACGCGCTCAAGGCCGAGATTCTCGACCTGCAGTCGGCTCTGCGCTATCTGCGTGAGGACAGCCGCCGCGCGCGCCTGACGGAGCAGCCCAACTACGACTGGCTTGCCGAGCCCCTGACCAAGCCGCAGCCCCCTGCCGCTGAGCAGCGCAAGGCCATGGTGGCCGCCGAGGGCAAGGTGGTGCTGGCCGAGCTGGTCAAGCTCGCCTCGACGGCAAAGCTGTACAGCCTCGACACGCTGCCCGATGACAAGCTCGCGTGGAGGCCCGCCAAAAGCACACCGCAGTACCACGCTGCGAAGCAGATGGAGGACTTTGCTGCGTGGAAGAGCTGGCAAGACGCCGTGCTCAGGAAGTCGCGGCTGCTGATGGCCCGGCCGACTACGACCCCCGCTGCTACTGCGCTTGCCTCGTGTACGGATGCTAGGGGTAGGAACAGAGCGGCAGCTAGTCTGCATATCAGACTTCCTGGAGCAGATGGAAAGCAAATACGAAGCCTGGGCAGAGATGTGCAGATTGTTGGGTCAAGAGAGTGGGAGCATTTGCAGGGCAGGATGGTGGTTGTGTAGTGGTGGTAGCGGAGTTGACTGTACGAGTATGACACTAGGATATACCCCATTAGAAGATTGCAGTTGCCAATGCTGAAGCGTTATGTTTTTCATCTTCTTGGGGGGCTCGGCTCCGTCTCCTCTCTCTCTCTCTTTGGACTTGGGTAGGTGGTGATTTTGTTTGTTTGCTTTGTTTCTATGGAAGCGGAAATGGCATCCCATGCAATGCAGTCACTCAGTCAGTTAGTCCATGTCCCCTTTTCTTTCTCTCCATAATGCTACCACCAAAGACTTCCGGAGTTGCACGCAAACTATATAGGTGGTAAGGTAGTCTTCTCAGCTCTTTCCTTTTCCCTTCTTCTCCTTTTTCCTCTTCTCCTCACCTCCTCCTCCTCCACCACCAGCTCCTCCAGCTCCCGCCGCCGCCAACAAATTGGCCATGTCGGGCATCCCTCCCGCGCCCCCGGCCCCTCCCATCTCCTTCATCATGTCCTTGAGAAAGTTCTCGCTGACTCCGCCGCCCGTCATGGCCGGACTATAGTACGGCAACAGCTCGCCAATCTTCCACCCGCGCGGGACGGCCGGCCGCGGCCACTTCTGCCCTTTTTCCAGCGCCGGCGCCGGGGGGGCCCCACGCACCACGACCCGCAGCGCAGGCGCCTCGTCCGTCGTCGGGTGCGCCTTCAGGTGCGTCGCCACAAGAAGGTACAGGTGGTGCTTGTTCTTGACGTGCGCGCCCTGCCGCGCCCCGTGCAGCTCCTTCAGCGCCACTTTGACCCGCCCCGGGTTCGCCCAGTCCTTCGGGTGCAGCTTGCCAGCCTCCAGCACCGTCGGCAGCCGCAAAGACGCGCACGCGTTCACAATCTCTGTCGCTAAAGGCGAGTGTACTGCGAGTGATTTCGGCACGCGCCGCCCCTCCGCCCGCGTCCGCGAAGCGTCAAAGTAGACCGGGTACAGGCACTGGTACGCCTTGTACGCCGAATCGTCTGTCGTGTGCTGCATCTCGGGATAGCCTTGCGGCTGGTGCCGCTGGTGTTGGTGTTGTTGGTGCTGTTGGTGTTGGTGCGAGTGGGCAGCAGGTGGTGTGGGTTGTGCGCGAGGAAGGGCGGGGGCTTCGACGACGCGCTGGCGCAGAATGTCGGTCTCGGCGAAGCCGTCAATGTCGCCCTCTGACGGGTCCGACATCTCGACGTCGCTGTCCTCGACTTCTTCTATCCGTGGGTGGGACATTTTGGGAAAGACGCAGAGCTTGCTTCTCTGAGTGTGTGAGAGAGGAGTAGTGGTGGCGATGGTGATCGTATTTGGTGTGTTGAGAGCAAAAATGTGGGGGGAGCTGGAAGGTTGATGATTGCGGGCAACGGTTCTGCAGGGAAGGCCAGACTCCAAAGCAATGGTGGGGTTGAATTTGTAGGCGGATTTAAGGTGGAGTCAGAGCGTTGAAGAGGGTTAATATTTTAAACGTTATTCGTTTTATTATAATTAGCTAATTAGAATAACATTTATTAATATAGAGAGAATAGTAGTATATATTATATACAAAAAAGTGTTGTGGGAATAATGGCCCTTTGAAGGGCATAGAGCATTGAGAAGGTAAAAGGGGTAGCCATCACGTGACCACAGGGACCACAGGGACCCACATGGATCAGCCACATCAAAAGGCTTCCTGTCAACCTAGTTAGGATCCTTCTTCTTATAAGAATAAGATAGATTAATTGTCACGGTTCTGATTGGCAGCAGAGTGCGGCCTCAGGCAGCACTCCCAGGCGGGACTAGTGGGACCCTCCTGGGCGGGTTGACCAATCAGGGCCGTCCCGGAGTCCCGTGTGTCGGGACCGTGGGACGAACAGGACAGGGCGAGCACTGACCAGTCAGCTCAGTCCCGGTGTCCCGTAGGACGGGACTAGGGGACTGCTCCCGCGGTCCCGGTGCTCGGGACGACGGGACGCAAGGAAGCATTTCTATATAAGCAAGTAGGCTGAAGGGTCTCTAGGACACTTCAGCAGTTATCAAAGTATCTCTTAGCAATTGTATTGGTTACAGCTATACGACCCTTGTTACTCTATCTGCTGTTGTGCGCTTTGTGAGCACACCCTCATACCCGACCCTAACCCTAGCACCTGCTTTGTGTAGGTCATGACTCGGGGGCGTGACATTAATGCAACTACTACACAACCTACTAGCTACTACTACATGGCTAACTAAACCACTTATCACAATAATTATTAACTAATATAATTAACCCTATTAATCTAATACTAATTAGTAGTTGACTTGATATAGTTTGACTATAAAGTAGCAAGGATCTGGTAGCAGTAGCAATTATAATTTACTATTAAGTAATTATAATTGTTAGATAGGAAGCGGTATACATTTCGATATGGGAAGGGCATTACCTACATATAAATAACCCTAATAGTATTACAATAGCGCATACGAGTGAGCTTTTTCTAGGTACGTAAAACCCTTAAGGAAAATAGTGAAACGAGAGCTTTAAAAACAATTAAAAAGAAGGTATACTTCGCTATAATTAGCTACTTACGTCTATTACGCATTTTGACTAAAGCGATTGCAATTGTAATTGTAACTTTACAACCTCTCAATTACTATAAAGAACCCCTTTATTTACTTAACCCTTCCATTAACCTACCCCTTTATTACTATATTTATATAAAATAAAAGATATCCTAATATAAAGATAATATGGCAGCTTTACGTAATAACTCTAGGATTGCTAATATTACAAACCCTACTTAGGAAAGTAAAGACTTTGATTTTAATAATAAGAATTAGCGTGAACTAAAGTGCTTAAATATTTATTTAATTGATTATCTTAATATTTATAAAGATAATGAATTTACTAATAAAATGCTTTTTATTTAGTTTAAGGAAGACTTTTAGAATTAGGATAAGAATATTTTTAAGGATTTTAATAAGACCTTCTACACAACCTTTAAGCACTTCCTTAATAACTATAGTATTTATTTTAATAGTAATAGTATTATCTTAGCCTAGTTTTATAACTTAGTAAACGCTAATAAATTTCCTAAATAGCTAGAGTAAAAGCTTAGTGAATATATTGCTATATAAGAAGATAAGTTTAAGTTATATTGTAACTCGAGCACTATTAAAAACAAAAAAGAGAAGGGTAAAGGAAAAGGAAAAGACATTATTAATAATAATAGCGGCAATCCTCTAACAGTTTAGCCTAAGACCCCCAAGACCCCTGAAATCGAGATTCTGAAAATCTTGGACATTATGCTTGAGTGTAGCATAAAAATCCCTATAACTAACATCATAGCAAAAGTCCTAATCAACTTAATTGAGAACCGGCAGCTTTACCTGTAAGAATAGCAGTCCATTACCTTCTAACAAATTATAACAGCTAACTCAAATAAGACCCTACTAAAGAACCTCAAGACTGTAATCACACAGCTATAGAAGATTTATAAGGGACTATTAAGCAATTACTAGAGCAATTACAACTTTGTAAAGTAGTTAATTAATGCTTACTAAGGCGTTAAAGCCTACATACTAATTATTATTAAGCTAGCAACTACCTTTGAGAGCGTTGCCTCCAATTTATGGAGTGTAGTCAATATCTACTTATAATACTACAAATAAATCCTTAGATAGTATTATATTGTTTAAAATTCCTATTATTACAACTTTAATAATAATAATGAAAACGAGCAATATTGGGTCAACTAATAGTATAAAAGCAGTAACTAATTTAATAGTAAAAACAATAACTAAAGAAACTATTATAATAATAGTAAATTTTAACAACCATTTAATATCACGCCCCTGAGTCGTGACCTGCACAAAGCAGGTGCTAGGGTTAGGGTCGGGTATGAGGGTGTGCTTATAAAGCGCATAATAGCAGATAGAGTAACAAGGGTCATATAGCTGTAACTAATACAATTGCTAAGAGATACTTTAATAACTGCTGAAGTGTCCTAAAAACCCTTCAGCCTACTTGCTTATATAGAAACGCTTCCTTGCGTCCCGTCGTCCCAAGCACTGAGACCGCGGGAGCAGTCCCCTAGTCCTGTCCTACGGGACACCAGGACTAAGCTGACTAGTCAGTGCTTCGCCCTGCCCTGTTCGTCCTATGGTCCCAATATACAGGACTCCAAGACGGCCCTGATTGGTCAACTCGCCCAGAAGGGTCCCACTGGTCCCGCTTAGGAGTGCTGCTTGAGGCCGCACTCTGCTGCCAATTAGAACTGTAACACGATACCCCTCCTCCGAAGGCTTCATTCTAAATGCTTAGTGCTCATGTTCCTAACCAAAAAAGTGCTAGCGCAAAACTTTCCCTACCTAGTAAATTCTTCCCCCTACACAAGCTCTACATGCTTCTAACGATAAACTGCGTAAAGAAAACTCGTAATTAACGCTCTACGCATCAATTGCTCTCGGAAAACTACCTTGCCACTTACATTTAGGCTTACGGAATCCCTACGCCTATATCCTATTTTAACTATTTCTGCAAAGAGCGAGTATACCTTCTTTCTAACAACTTATTGTAATATAATAAGTATATAACCCATAAGGTCTCTTATAACACCCTAAGCTTTAAGTCTTTTTGTTCATTCCCTCCTATTTATTTGTTTGTTTTACTTCTAATTTTCTTAGTTTTTAAAAACGTTAAGAAAAAAAAAGCTTTTAAAGCTAAAAAGAATAAACTTATAAACTATTTAATATCCATTTATTATTAATAATAAATTCTTCGTTCCTAAAAAAAATAACTCTTTTAATGTAATATTTAAGTAGTAAGCAACGAGGGTAACTTTACATTTAGGAACTCCTCCTTTAGTAAGTTCTTGTTAACTTATAAGGATATAAAAGCCTTTGCCCCTACTCCCCTTAACTAGTCTTTATTTAGTTTTTAATTACTAATTAATTTAGGTTTTTTTAGTAAAACTATTAAACTTTCTCTAAGTAATTTGTTAAATGTTTAGCTAATTTCTATAAGTTTTCTTTATATTTACAATTTAATTATTTAATTAAATACTAAACTTTTCTTCTTATTTTTCGTAAGTTCAATACTTTTTTAATATTATACTCTTTTTTAACTAGCTTAACTTTTACAGAAATGTTTAATTGCGCATTTTATAGTGCTAATTCTAAAAAAAAAAACGTAAAACACGTTTAATTATAGCTTTATTAACTTTAATAGCTTTAGTATATAGTTTAAAATAACAACCTTTTACTCTACTTTAAATAATTCTAGCTTTTAAAATTAAGTTTTTTGCTTAATCATTTTATTTTAAATTTTTTTCATATAAAATAAACCTTATTTCCCTTTTTAAAAGTTAGTCCTTTTAACCTTTTTATATTATAGTATTATTTTATTTTTATTTATATAAAGATTAGCTTATTTTTAAGTATATTATAAAGTAAATATAACTTATTTATTTATATTACTGCTTATAGCACTATACTTTGCAATCTTTACTATATTTTAGCTTTAAAGCTATAATTTATAAAGAATAGCAAAACTTTTATAGTTTTTGTTTTAAAATTATTGTATACAAATTGCGCTATTAATAACTATTTAACCTAATTATTTTACTTTTTATTAATAAACGTTTTTAAATAAACTTTAATAATTTAGTTTATTTACTTAGTTTGTTTATTTATTTGCAAATAATAAATAATAGAAAATTTATAGTTAACTTTTACTTGTTTAATAAATACTTACTAAAATTTTAACGTAAACGTTGTTCTTTTATTTATAATAATTTTATTTAGCCAAATATAGTTAGCTATTATTATTTGTATAAATACGTAAGCTAATTGCTTAAACAATATACTTTTATAATATAAAAAAAAGTATATATATTTCATAAGTTTATTAACAATTATAAGTATACTATTATATTTAATTCCTAATGCTAAATCCTTAAATAATAGTAGTTTAACTACTATATCTATTATTATAGATCCCTACGCTTGTTTAGCTATTAAAAAAAGTTCCAAAAGCCTATAAGGTTTGTAACGCAACAACTTTATTTTTTAACAAATTCTACATATAGCAATTACTCGAATAACTACTTATTTAGCTCCCAACATACTAAATCGCCTCCTAACTTCCACTATTATTCATATAACCCCCCAATATCCTCCTACTAATAAACTATAAACCTTTTAAACTAACTCGTTCTATAGTAGTTCTAATACTTAAAGCTTTCCATCTTAAAAAATTATTCTATTTTTTTTAAAACTACTTTGTTTATGCAATTCAACTTCCTATTAAGCTATAATAATCCTCTTTTCCTATTATTTAAAGGGCTTCATATATATTATTAGATTAATATTAAAGCATTCCTCAATAGGGTATTCCAAAATACTATCTAGTTTTGCTTTAAATAAGGCTACAAACTAGGGATTTTCTTGTCTTTTCTAATCCGCCTTCCTACTTAATGCATCTACCTTTACATTCTCTAAGCCTTTAATATAGTTAATTTTAAAGTTAAACTATAATAAAAACTCTACCCATTTTGTTTATTAGAAGCTTAAATCTCTAAATATTACAAAGTGTATAAAATTCTTATAATTAGTATATACTTATACTAAATACATAGTACTATTCAACTATAACTTCCATTCTTGAAAAGCCTAAATAATCGCTATTAATTCCTTATTATAAATAGAATATCTAAATTCTAATCTTTTTAACGCATGCAAGAAAAACGCTACTAAATACAGCCGTCTTTTGTTATTTTACTAATTAAATTAACCTCCAATTACCTAATCTAAAGCATCCGTTTCTACCTCAAAAAGCCTACGTAAATTTAAAATCCTTATTACAAGTTCTTTAAATACACGCTTTTTAATTTCTATAAATACTTTTTTACAATCTTCTAACTATATAAACTCCTTATTTTTCTATAACAATTCATATAATAATTTAACAATATTACTAAACTTAATAATGTACTGTTAATAAAAATTAATGTAAACTATAAAACTTTTAATTTTAATTACTATTATAAGCACTAGCTAGTTAATTATTACTTATATCTTTTTTTTTTATATTTGAATCTCTCCAACTAAGATTGTAAATTCCAAAAAGTCTACTAACTTTTAATAAAACACACTCTTTTTTAAGTTAACTAATAGCTACGCTTTTTTAAAAATGCTAAATACTACGTACAAATATTATTAATACTTTTCCCTAATAGCTAAAAAAATCAAAATGTTATTTATATAAACTATTGTAAACTTACCAAAATAATCTTGCAATTCATAATCTATTCGTACTTAAAAAAACGCTAGTATATTAGTCAAACCTAAAAATATAATCCTAAATTCGTAATGCCCAAATAGCGTACAAAATACTATTTTTTACTCCTTACTTAACTTTATTCGAATTTATAAAAACGCTAAAGTAAAATTTAATTAAAAAAAAACTATTACTTGCTCAAATTAATCCTTTATTTTCTAAATAAAAAGTAATAAATAGCAATTCTTCATTATATCGCCGTTTAAACCTCAATAGTCAAAAACTAAGCAATACCCTCCCACTATGCTTCTATTCTTTTTAAGGATGAAAAATATAAGCGCGCTATATAATAAATAAAATATTGTAATATATTCTAGCGTTAAGCGCTTATTAAAGTACTTTTAAAATGCTTTTCGTTACACTTCGTTAACTTAGTAAATAGAATAATAGTAAAATTTCACTCCTTTTACTAATAGTATATTGTAATTCTATAGTTTATATACTAATAAACTACTATTTATTATTTTTTTAAAAATATTGTACTTATAGAACTTTAATAGTACTTTCCCTACAAATTAGCTTTCCTTACATTTAAAAAGCTCTCCAAGTTTTTTTTTAATTAGTTGCGTTTATATTATATATAATATTACTTTTACTAAAAATTATTAAAAAAGAACCTTCGTAATCCTTTTCTTTCTAACTAAATTTTAACTTAATTATCTATTTAACAAAGTCCTCTACTTAATATAATTGCTAAACCAATTAATATTTAAATTAAAAGTTTATAGCTAAGGCTTTCTCAAAATTGCCTACTTTCTTTTAAAGTTTGTAATGTTAAATACTAAATTATATATTTTATTTACAATTTTAACTTTTAGCAATAATATCTCTCTAATTACTCTACTATTATTATAATCCAATATTATTTTATTAACTATTATTATTCTATAAAAAATTTCTTTTTTCCTCTAAAGTATCTTCTACTTATTAATAACTTTAAACAATATAAGCATTACTACTATTCTAAAGTTTATTATTATAGTAAACGTAGCGTTTTTCTACAATACCTAAATTATTAACTTTCTTTTTTCGTTATCTATAAAAATTTCGAAAATATTAATGTAAAGCTCTATTAGCTATTCTCTAGCTAAGTCGCCTCTTCATTTTCCAAATAGTAGAATTTTCCTTTATTTTTACATTCTTTTTTTAAAAAACGCAATATAAGAGGGTATAATGCATATGTAGGCGTAGTCCTTCTAAACTTTAATTGTTAGCTAGTTAATGTGTTTATTAATTTTATAAATATTATTAATTTTAGAGGCTTTCCTAAGGGCAGTTGCACTACGTTAAAAATTTAGTTAATTATAACTTGAAAACCTTTATTTTATTCTAAAGTAAGTTCTAAGCTAGGAGCTTAGTAATGCGTTAGCTAGCCAATCTGCTTTTCGTTTTCCTACGTAAGTTTATTTTATATATTAGTTATTATTTAAGCATAGTTTAACTTATGCTAGGTATAAAGTTTTTAGTACTTATACTTTTTATATTATATTACTATGCAATTTTCTAGCTTACGTTCTTTAAAATACGCGGTAAAAAAATGTTAGTAGTTTTAAAGGACCTTTCTAATATTTTGGGCTACCTTAAACATTTCTTTATTTAAGCTGCTTATAACTATTTATACTAGTTAAAGCACTTTTACTTCTTATTATCTCTTAAAAAACAGTCCTTTTCATAGCTTCCTTACAAAATATTTCAAGTATATAGTGTGTATACAATAGTACTACGCCACCTTATTATAATAGGAATATAATAAATATAATTGTAGTATATTTTTTACTACTTGTTTATACTATAATTTTATAACTACTAATACAAACTTTTCTAACTTATTAAAATCTACTAATTGTAAGCTTAACTATTATTTTAAAAACAATATTACGTTTACGAATTATTCGTTTAAATTATAATTGTTTAAAAAATTAAACAACTTTACTAACGAGTTTTATTCATTTTATTAAAAGTGCTCAAAATTAATTTTTTATAGTTACTTTTTAAGTTCACTTATAATCTTTTCTTCTTAAATAAGTTTTTATAAGTTGTATTAGTTATATTTTTTTAGAGTAATTAAATTATCTATAAGTTCGTTATAATTAACTATATTAACCTTCTTAACTACGTTTTCATTTTTTCTAACCTTAATTGTTTTTATTAAAACTAGGGCCTAACCTTTTAGCAAGGAGACTTGGCTCCTTGGCGAGGCTAATCTTAAACGTGCTTGAGTAAGCACTTGCCCTCTATACGTACAAACCTTATATTTTACATTAGTTAAATCGTTAGTACTTTAATCTTACTCTATAAAAAAAACGTCTTTACCTAATACTACCTTTTAATTAGGCTTTAATATATTAGTATAGTTCTTAGCAAAGTGTTTTTTTTTGCTATAATAATAATAGTTAATATTTTTCTTATTGCATTTCGGTTACTATTTATTTATAGCGTTTATATTTATAAGTTTTACGTAAATACTATACGCTATATTTTATTAAGTACAACATTGTTCCTTATTTAAATAAGTATAATAAGGCTTATTTTCGCCTTTCTTCTCCAACTCACTCTAATAAAGTCTATTATTTACTTATACTATTTACTTAATAGCTTTGTTAAATATAACTTCTTTAGAAATTATAGCGAAAGCGTTTTTAACCCTACCCTTAAGTCCTTTATAAAACGTAAAAATAAAAGTATTATTACTCTATTCTATATTAACTACTTCCTTATAAAATATAAAAGCGTACGCACTTACTGCTCTTTTCTATTTTAAAGCATTAAAACGCTCCTAGCTACGCTTAAACTTATTAACTTTTCCAAAAACCTTCGAAATTTCTTCCTCAAAGTTATTAAAACGTTTATAAACTAATATTATAAAATCTTCCTAGTTTGCAACGCTATTTTCCACATAGTTCCTTTTAATAAGTTTAAATTATATTTAAGCTTTTCCTTCTAATTTTAAAACTATAAAAGCAACTTTATCGTAAGCTTGCAAAAACTTTTCCAAATAGTAAGCAAAAT
This sequence comes from Lasiosphaeriaceae sp. G1095, assembly GCA_027569635.1. Taxonomy (NCBI): domain Eukaryota; kingdom Fungi; phylum Ascomycota; class Sordariomycetes; order Sordariales; family Lasiosphaeriaceae; species Lasiosphaeriaceae sp. G1095. The sequence goes on from JAPDFK010000138.1 coordinate 18,420, forward strand.
ACAACTTATATATAGTAATAAAGCTTTAAAGCTCCTTCTTATTACCTCCAAAACGTACTAGCTAGTTAAGTTTTACCTTAAACTTATCAACATTGTACTATAATAATATATCTTACTAGGCTTTAAGTATTGCAAGTTCTTCTTTAAGCTGGGCAATCACCTCTCCTAGGTTTGTTATTTTAATAGGCAGGCCCGTAGTTAACCTTACTACTAATATATCGCTTAGTCAAAGCTATGCTAACTGGTTGGCTAGCGAGTTGCTTTCTAAAAACAGCTCCAGGGTCCCAATAGTGTTTAGTGAAGCGGCTAGAGTGTTTTATATTAACCGTCCCTTACAAGCAACCCTTTAAAAGTTATCAACGTATTATACCCCCAAGTTATAACTTGCATAAAGCAGGTGCTAGGGTTAGGGTCGGGTATAAGGGTGTGCTTACAAAGCGCACAATAGCAAATAGAGTAATAAGGGTTATATAGCTGTAACCAATACAATTGCTAAGAAATACTTTAATAACTACTAAAGTGTCCTAAAAACCCTTTAGCCTACTTGCTTATATAGAAACGCTTCCTTGCATTCCATCGTCCCAAGCACCAGGACCGCAAGAGCAATCCCCTAGTCCCGTCCCACAGGATACTAGGACTAAGCTAACTAGTCAATGCTTCGCCCTACCCTATTCATCCTATAGTCCCAATACACGGAACTTCAGAACGGCCCTAATTGGTCAACCCGCCCAAAAGGGTCCCACTAGTCCTGCCTGGGAGTGCTGCCTGAGGCCGTACTCTGCTGCCAATCAGAACCGTGACATTTAAACCTTTTAACAATAATAATAATTATAATAATAACAACGTTAAAAAGTACTTTATATACAAAAAACAAAGCTATTAGTTTACAAAATACCCAATTTTTAAGCGCTAACTAAAGTAATAATAATAAAAGCGCTATATATAAGAATATAGCAATAGAAATAACAATTTTACAGTATTCTTAATTAATTATAAAAATATTAATATTAGCAACTTTAAAGCTAAAACTAAAACTAGTACTAATAAATTTAATATTTAATATAGCTAATAAAAATTAAGTTTAAATATATTATTTAAAAGCTTTTATATATTTTACTATATAATTAATGGAGATGTAACTATTATTATTCTAAATAATTAAATAATTATTTATATTATTGTTGGATTGATAGGGTCAATCATGTTAGTCAACAACTATCGCGATAGGTAGTTTGGTTAGCTACATAGTGGTAGCCAGTGGGTTGTGTAGTAGTTGCATTGATCTATCTTATTCTTCAGAAGAAGAAGGATCCTAACTAGGTTGACAGGAAGCCTTTTGATGTGGCTGATCCATGTGGGTTCCTGTGGTCCCTGTGGTCACGTGATGGCTACCCCTTTTACCTTCTCAATGCTCTATGCCCCTCAAAGGGCCACTATTTCCACAATTATTATAAAAGCTAATATTTTTAAGTAATAAACTCTTAATAAACTTATGCATATTTTCTATTTTAAAAGCTATTATAATATAAAGATTTTCTAAAAAATTATACTTAATATAAGAATAGCTAAAGTATTAATAGCTAATAAAAGTTAAGTTTAAGTATTATAAAAGAAGATTTTGAATATGAAAATTAACTTTTTAATAGCTAATAACTACTAAGTGCAATTTGGTAATAACCTTAAAAGTGTTTTTTTTAGTATTATTATTATAAAAACCCTATTTAGTATCCTTAATTTTTAAGTTATATTAGTAAATATTTTATTTTTACTTTACTTTTTAAATATAAATAAGTATAGCATTTACTACTATAAAGTTAATACTAATATTAATAATAATAATATTAAATAATTTAATATATATATTAATTTATATAGCTTAAATAATATTTTAAATAGCTTTCATTATTATATTATAAAAAAACTATATTATTTAAAAAATAATTACTTTATTAATATATATAATGTTTATAAAAACTTAATAATTAAAATTAATATCTTTATAAATTATAAATTAAAATTAGCTAAGTAGGCTATTATATATTTAATATTAATAATAAAATTTTATAATCTTTTCTATAATATTTTAGTTAAGCTTATTATAGCTAGTACGGGTAAGTATTTTATATAAGTGCTTAATTAAAAAGTAGCTAAATTACTAATGTAATTAGTATAATTTAGTTTTTATTATATTATACTAAATTATAGTTTTTTTAAGTTTATTCAATAAAAAGAATAAATAATTAAATAGCTTTTACTTTTATATATAATAATATTAAAAATATTATTAAAGTAAAGTTTTATAATAACGTTAAAATAATAGTAATTACTATTAAAATTTTTTTTATTAAAGCTTATAATTTAATAAGTAAGTTAAAATGTTATTATAAACTATTATAATGTATATATAAAGTTATTTTAATAAACTTGCAAAATATTAATATAATGCTAAATTAAGTTTTGCAAATAGTTATAAAAATAATAAATAATATTATTAGCTTTAATAAACTAGTTCTTATATTACTTATTTTTAGAACTTATTTATATATATCTTTTTTATTACTATTATTATTATTTATTAAAATACGTGCAAATATTATATATAAAGTAATAGTTAAAGTATAAAAAGTTAAAGTTAAATATTAAGTTAATAAAGCTTTTACTATTTAAAATAGTTTAAATACTTTTATAACTTTTAATTTTCTATTTTAAAGCAAAGTTAAAATATAATAAAAAATATAAAAATAAATTAGACTATATATTTTATTTATATAAAATAAAAAACTTATATAATTAAAATTAATAAAAAACTAATTAATTTTTAAATTATAATAGTTAAATTATATTATTAAAATAAAATTGTAATTATTTCAAATATTAAAATTAATTATAACTTTAACTATACCCCTAATTGTAATAACAATAATAACTAAGCACTATTAAAAAAAGTATCCCTAGCCTCGAAATAATGCAAACAGCTTTCTAGCTTTAAAAATAAGCTTAAAATTTAAACTTTTAATACTAATATTACTATAATTAAAAAAATTACCTTTATAATAGTGTATATAATAATAAAAAAGTAAACTAACTATAACTTAGCAATTTAACTTTAAAAAAAAGGAAAAATTATAATTGTAAGCAAATTATTTAAGTAGTCTAATGAAAAAGAAATTAATGCTTTTGTTTTAAAAAAAGTATTTAAATTTAAATAATACAATTTTAAAAAATATAGTAATATATACATTTTTAAATTACGTTTAGTAAAAAAAATTAAAAGCAAAGCTATTAATATACTTTATAAAAAGTTATATTTTATTATTTAAAATTATAATAATAAAAATAAAAAAGTAATTTTTATATAAAGCTTAATAATTTAACAAGTTAATTAATGAATTATTATTACTTTTATACCTTTTTTTTTATTTTAAAAAATAAAATTATAATTTTAAAATATTATATAAGTATATATTTAGTTAAAAACCCTACTATAACAAATAATTTTAATATAATTTTTTAAGGAAATCTATTATTTACACTTTAAAAAAACAATTATAAAAGTTATTTAACTACTATATAATATTGTTAAAGTAAAAATATACTAATAAATAACTTATTTTAAGTATTATTAAAAATAATTAAATATAATAACTTTTACTTATAATCCTTACTTATTAATTATAGTATTTAATTTAAAATATTTTATAATAATTAATATATAAATTAATAATATAATTAAGCTAAACAATATAAAATTTAAAGTATTAAAAAATAATAAACTTAAAAAAGTTAAATTTATAATTAAGCTAAAAGAATTATTAACTTTAAAAAATTTAATAATTTTTAATAGCTATATTTTAGCTTGTAATAGTAAAAATTTTACTTTATAATAAAAAAAACAAAGTAAAAAGCTTTAAAAAGTTATTACTTTTTAAAAATATGTTAAATAGCATATATATAACGTATATATTGCTTTTATTTACTAGCTTAAAGTAATATTTAACTTATTTACTATAGTATAATATAAAGAACTTAAAAAAGAAGATATTATTAGGATAAATAAATGAATTTAATAGCAAATAAAATTTTTTAACTATAACTTTACTTTTATTTTAGTAAATTTTTTAATAGTAAAGTTGTTTATTTTCATTAATAGCTTATTCGCTAATAATAAGAATTTAAGCTTATAAATTAGCTTTATAATCTTTTTAGTGAATGAAAAGCTATATAATAGTGAATTTATAATAATTAACAACTTAATTTATTAGTTTTCTACTAAATATAAATAGGTTATTTATAGCATTCTAATTTTTAAAATTTACGTAATAGCTAATAGCGTTAATATAATAATTACTTTTAATATTACAATTAATATAATCTTAGCTAAGTTAAATATTAAAAAAATTCCTATTATTATTTATATTAACTTATTTTCCCTATATAAGTATTTTGTAAAGCATAGAATTACAAAAGAAAAGCAGCTTATAATTAACATTATAAGCCTATAGTAAGTGTACAAAAAATAGGAAATCTTTAAAGTTTGTTAGATTTATAAAAACAACAACCTAGCTAATGCTATAACTAAAGTAAGACTAAATAAAGCATTGCAAACCTTTATTAATACGAATATAATAACGATGCGCATATAGGGATAGGTTAAGCATAATTATAATAATAACAATGAAGGCACAGTATAAAAGAGAGACTGCCAGTATGAGAATAATGGCCCTTTAAGGGGCATAGAACATTGAGAAGGTAAAAGGGGTAGCCATCACGTGACCACAGGGACCACAGGAACCCATATGGATTAGCTACATCAAAAGGCTTCCTATCAACCTAGTTAGGATCTTTCTTCTTACAAGAATAAGATAGATTAATGCAATCACTACATAACCTACCAGCTACCACTACGTAGCTAACCAAACCACCTATCACAATAGTTGTTGACTAACGTGATTGACTCTGTCAATCCAACAAGTGTGTTTTCTAACGCTATATCCTATATTATTAATCTAGTAATTAATAAGAAATGTTATTAAAAAATATTTACAATATTATATCTTTATCCTTTTTTATAATTATTATTATATTATTAACTTTTTAGTTTACTAAATACCTGCTATTATATATAGTAGTTTGAGAGTAGATGAATGGAAGCGCCTAGGTAGGCAATTTGCTTAGTTTAAGTTTATTTCCGTCTAACCAGAAGCCCTGCTTCTGGTCTCTACTTTTGCCCCTTAGAGCCTCAAACTTTCCCGCAACTTCCTGCGTTCCTAAACTCTTCCGCTAGCACTCGTCTCTCAAATCCATTACCTCTTCTGCTCGAGTATCTCTACCGACTACAATCTGCAGCTCGAAGTTGCGCTCGAAAGCTGTGCCGCGCTAAAGGCAAACGGCACATTACGATGTTTGTTCGATGCGCAATACGCCCCGTCGTCTCGACACTCTTCCGTCGCTATTTCCTGGGCCCATAACCTGGTGAAAGAGTTTACAGATGCGCTGCTTGCACACATTGCTCAAATAGAAGCTGGAGAAAGACCTGCCGACGCGGCGGCAGACTTGAAGCTAAACGCTGTAACGCTGCGCCGCAAGAATCGCATTGTTATTTGCTACGACATGTTTCTCAAGGGATGCAAGGGGGTGTCCGCAACAAAGTAGAACAATGTGTCGATCAACCCATTCATGCGATCTACAAGGCTGGGAATATCTATCATTTGAGGAGAAACCCGGCTTTGGATGGACGAGTCGCTCAACAGTATTCGCATTTGCAGCAGGTTGACAAAGGTCTACGGCCTTACTTTACCGACAGCCTGAACCCGCCCGTCTACGATGAAGGAAAGCGTGTCGAGGACCTTGAGGACGTGCTCTCTGGAAGTGAAGAGGATGAAGAGGAAGGCCGGGGGACTGAGACCTGAAAGACGCTGGCAGCATCCTACATTGTCACACGGCTATGTCCGATAATGTCCCAGTAATCACACATCTTGGCGAGAAGATGTGTGAATCCAGAAGGGGTAGGCTTCGTATGTTCTAATGCGAAAACGAATTGTTGAAGATAAAGCGATATGATCTGACAAGCTAGTCTTAGATGTCCTACTTATAAGATGTCATACTCATAAGACGTCCGGGTGAATAAGGAGTATTTATACTCCTTACACGGCAACATATGAGCGATGGGTCCCCGCCTGGCCAACTGAGCGGCCGTCGAACTTGTCGTGAATTTCGTTCTTGTGACTACCTATATGTTGGTTCATTTGATTTCAGGCTGTGCCTTGAGTCACTCCCTTGAGCGGCGCTAAAGGTCCAATGCTGGAGCGGCCTTCATCCTAGACCTATCAAAGTGTTTTTGACGCCGTATTCCCGCCCGGCTAACTGAGCGGCCGTCGAACTTGTCGTGAAGTACGAAAGTTGGAGATCGTCATGCGACTCGAGGCTCTGCCTTTCCACCACAATGCAACAACAACAGCCTTTCAAGCCACCAGTCACCTGATGCCATAGGCGGCCTACTTGATCGAGGACGTGACTTGCCAGGGGAATCCACCCGGGCGTTCTTGCCTGGCCTGGGTTGGCGGTGTGATATGGGAGCCAAAAGCTCGGCCGCCTTCTGCAAGGTCGTCATCCCAGACTTGTCGCCAAAGTAATTTAGAGCTTAGGATTTAAGGGCTGTCTCCACTGCTCTCTTGGGTGACCTTCTTTACCATCCAATGTTCTAGGCTCGTAGCTATCACCAATATAACTATGAAAGCATACTTGCTGTCAACTAACGTGAGATTTTGTGCCGCCCGCTGACAATGAGAAATTTGTATAATTTATCGAAAAAGATACACGTAAAACAAATGATGAATTATAGGCCACGAGAAATTAAGATTGTCGAGCTTTCTGTACCTGGACTTTTTCATTTACATGCTTTCTCAATTTCAACCTAGGTTGTATCAAATTCAAGTATTCAAACAAACAGGAGAGGGTCTCTGTAGACAATCTGTAGAAAACACACCCCGTAAACGAAACAAGATACAGCCAAATATTCCGTCTGTAGATAGGGAAAAGCCATGTAGACCGCTTGAATTCAGAGAACAGAGATACAAAACAAAAAGATGGAATCCCCATGGACCGACCTCCTTATCATTTCTTTATTTATTTCATGTGGGTTTTTTTTCATGTGATCTTTTTTTTACTTTCCTTTCAAATATTTTTTGAACTTTTTTTTCTTTCTCAATCTGGACAGTCCTGCTTGCAACGCTCGCTATCCATTCGTTTATCCATCTCGTTTGGATCATCATCCCCGCTGCTAAAAGTGAGTGGAATACGCCAACCATTACCACTGAAGGGCAGTTAAAAAAAATAAAATAAAAAGGTGATGAGCCAGACGACAGGGATTTTCAAAGCCTGCCATAGCTGATCAGTAGTCGTGGGACTTGGTTCTGAATTTGGTGCCGGGAGGGTGGTCTTCTGTCTCAAACTTGCAGTATGGATGGGTACACACGCCGTCTCGGACACTGGGGCACTACCGACAAAAGAAATGTTAGCAAGACTTTTCAGAATCACTCAAAGATACTCCAAGATCCTCAAGAAAAGGCACCCACATGATGGCCATAAATGCAGTCTTTAACATCACACTCTTGGCCGTTGGTACAGGGATTGAGGCGAGCCAGAAACGCAATGGCTGTGATCTCGTCTTTAGTGGGTTTGTATTTGTGCTCGAAGCAACAAGCATCGCCCTTGGCGCAAGGGCCTCTTAAATAATGGTTGTTGCAGAGTTTGTTGCTGTCTTTTCGTTTCTTGATGCTATCTAGCGCCGACTGCGACACCTGAATGGGCGTGTCCACGCCACGGGCGCCTGGATTCCATGGCGCCGGTGCCGGCTTCGCCTGTGCCACCGCCCGAACCGGCGTGTTAACGGGTCGGGGTTGGAGGGGGAGCGTAATCTGGGGAGGGGGGCTAGCATTCCCGATAGCTCGTGCCCATGTCGTGGCCGGTGCCGTGCTCGGCGTAGACGTCGCCGAGACGGTAGGACTCATGACGCTGCTGGTAGCGGTCACGACACTGCTGCTGTTGCTCGTGGTAGTGGTGGTGGTGATGCTTGCAACACCTATCACCCCCACAGAAGCAACCGTTGGCGGAGTCGGGTCGCGGATGACAGGAGCCCTATCCACCAGCTTTTCGGACCGAAACAGCGTGTCGGTAAGATTCAAAATGTTTACCTTTGTGGCAACGAGTTCCCGGACAGTGGGAAACCCCTCGAGCACAGTGATGTGGTTTCTGAGAGCATCATCCTGAAACAATTCGTCCAGAAACGGGGCGTACCCGGCATCGTGGGAGATGCCGAGAATCAGCTGCCTGCAGTTGATGTTACGGAGGTTCCATTTGGTTGTTTCTGGTTTCATGCATCAATGACTGACTGGCGCAATACAGGAAGGCCGGGCCGCATGCTTCCAGACACGTTCAGCATACCTTTTATTTTATTATCGGCTCTTTCCTTGCCATAGCCGACATCGACAAAGTCAAACGTAGCCTTTCCCTGGGTAAATCCTAACGTGAAGTCCCTGAGGTCGCTTTCATTTTCTAGACTGCCGTCACGGCGCATGGCCTTGGAGAGGCCGGCCAGGTTCGCATAGATTTTAGCAATTACTTCAATTCCGGAGGCATGTTCGCCACACTGGTTGAGAATGGCGGTTCGAAGAGCATATGCTGCTTTCTTGCCACCCTCCACGCCTTGCTTGACGTAGGCTTCCTTAAACTAAAGCGAGGCGACAGAGGGGTCGAGTGAGCTCAAGTACCGCCAGACGATGGTGGTGGAAGAGGGGAGAGAGGGGGGGGGGTGCGTACAAGCAAACCATCGCCGTCGATCAGAACGATAACATAGGGATTGAAGCTCTGTAAAACACTGTCTCAACTACTGCACTCTGCACTTGGTTTGGGTCTGGGTCTGGGTCTGGATCTGGGTCTGAGTCTGGGTTGTCCCTGACCTTCAAATTCGCATTGTCTTGCGATAATAGACCGTTAGAAATCTCCAACTTCTGCAACTGCTGCTGGAATTCTCGTCTCGTTTTCCTCGCATCGGTAAGGTCGAGCTCTGCGTCGTGTAACTGACTCAACAGGCTCTGGTTTTCTGCCCGCAGAGTAGATTCGACTCTTTCGGAGTAGACAAGAAGATCCTGGAATGACAGGATGTCAGTGACGGGATGTGAGCGCGGGGGGCCGGAGGGCAGTTATTCGATCTATGATAGACATCGAAGCGCACCTTGATCAAGTCCGCACTAGTCTCCCTATAGCTTTGGAGGTTCTGGAATCTTTGGACAAAGTCCATAATTCCCACGCCCATTGCCATATTCTCTTTGTTCCCTCTTGGAGTATGTCTTCTTTGGTTTTATATATATATTTTTATATTTAAATTCGGAAATTTGTTGTTTCTTGAATAAAACCTCTATTCCGAGAAGCAAAAAGGGAATCAATTCGAGGACTTGTGGTCGCTGATGGATGCCTGGCGTGCGTCTCGAGGTCGGTACGGCACATACAGGCAAATATGGTTTGGTGAGAATCGAGGTCTACCGCGGAGGTCGTCTCACACTCCACGAAGGGAGAAAATAAGAGGCAAATGGTCTCGAATGTCTACCATAACTGGCCCGACGTAAATTCGGTTGATGGGAGAGAAAGACGGAAGCGCAGTTGTACGATTAATGGTCGCGGTTGTTATCCCTTCGCAGATTCGTCCGATGGAGGTAGTTCGTGTACACGCAGCTCTGAGCTCGCAATTCGGCCGATGGAAAGACCTGCCGAAAACGATTAGAAGGGAAGTGGTGGCAAAATAGCGAATAGACCATACCGTCTCTGGAGACAGCTTCTTAGGATGGTGCGCGAGCATGCGCAGATGGTGGGAGCGAGGTGCAAAGAAGAGCAAAAGAGGTTGTAGTGTAGGGGCTTCGTATCCTAAGAGGCAGTAATAGGTAGGCATGTATTCCGTATCGTCTTGTGATTCGGTGCGCTGGGCTGTTATTTGTCGGCTCGAAGCGTCGGGGCACCCCAGTAAATGTCGTTACGCGCTGGGCCGCAGTCTACCTACCTTCCTAGGTACATGTACCTACCAAATCTTGCGAAAGCGTCAAACACAACGTGAGCCTAAAGGTTGAGGAGCGGATGTACAATGCATGTAGTGTACAGACAGGTTACCTCGAGAGTGCCTCTCTCTGTGGATGAGTGCACACAGAAAGCCTCGAGCTTCTCGAATGCAATTGCCAAGGCGTATACGTGGCTAAAGGTACCTTCAGGTTACTACTACATGTACGGATACCTTACCTTGGTTGCTGAGCTACTCTACCCCTCTACCTTCACTAGCTCAATTACTCTATAGTATAGAGAGACATCAAATCCCCGCATGTTCAATGGCGGTTCCTCTCAGCTTGCCATCCGGTTTGAATGGATGGGAATAAAACAAGATGGCAAGGCACAGAAGCGCGGGATGGCTTTTTAGAGTGTGTACGGATTCCCTTGTGCTTCAAGCAGCTTGCTTCCAGTTTTAGTGCCATGCAAAGCCAGGGGCCCCCTGCACATCTGTCAAACCAACTCCGCTTCTCCAGGCTGATCACAGTTATTGGTACTATGTATGTACTCCACGGCTTGCCTCAGTCGACTCTCATACTGTCAGAGAAGCCAAGCCGAGCGTCGAAAAGAGACGCTATGGTTTTCCCAACATTGGAAAGTTCAAATTCGGCATGATATTTAAATTTTACCCAAGTGCGTTCAGTTTCTTTTTCCCTTTTCGCACGAGAATATGAATACTATACCTCGGATTATCAATACAAGATTCGATGAGTCTCCAGGTAACAATTCAGCAAACAGAGCATGATATATACCTTTGATCATTTCTGCCTTTTTACAAGCATTACGAAGTATATATAGGTAGGCCAAAAGAGAAGAGCTTTTGATGGTGGTTGAACGCACACTGAACTGAAAACGATAGCGTCCAGTGTCGAATAGGAGGGTGTTTAGGGCTTCTCGATATGGCTTGTAAAGAATGGGAACGGCGTGGCCTAAACCTCCCGTATCTATGTATTGTACATAGTAAAGTTGTATACTGTATTGCATATTTCATCCCCACCATGATTTGACTAAAGCTGTCCAGCACTCGTTCGAGCTCACTATGATTTATTTCTCTGTACTAATGGCTTTCACAGCCAGGCTACTTTCGGCCTATGCAATAAACTTCATTGTCCGCTCAGTCCGGCCTTCACCTGGAATCTCACTCATCATACATATCCAGACTCCTGGATCCAGCTGTGATTCATCTCCGGCAAACGTGACATATCCACTGAACGGGATATACAAGTAGATATATTGCAATAGTCTTCTGGCTCTTCACATCGCTATACTGGAGGCCACCTTTAGTTACGCCAGTCCACCTTGTGCAATGTTATTGTATATGCAGATTCGAATTACACGAAGCGCTTACCTTTCCAGCGACTAATTTGACGGCTCGAACCCCCGTATCTTTCGTCCCATTCGTATCCTTTGCCTCTTCTTTTAGGTCGGCCGGCGTCTTCGATGTGTCGTCGCTTTTCCCCCAGTTTGGTTTGGGTCAGTCGGTTGCGCGATTTGCGCCTGATGAGATTTCCCCCGCGATGAAACCCTTGAGAATATGATAAACAAAGCACCCTCCAAGAGACGTGCGTGAATTCAAGTTTACTGTATGGGGAGATCGGAGGTGTTCCAACCTTGGTATTTATCATAAACATGTATTCTGTCCAAGGGGGGTGGCTTCAAGCTTCCAAACCAGAAACCCGGTCTCATAGGATCGGAACCCACCCCACGAGAACGAGAACACGCCTTGATAAGAAGGGAATATCTTTTGTCGCGGGGTGTGCTGGGGGCCGGCATCGTCTGAATCGCACCCATGATGATTTTGCGGCTGTGGGACGTCTCTATATCCATGCTCACTCCTGAAAACCCGCATTCCCACTTCCTTGGTGATCTTTTGTGGTGCCTTTTGCCCCGTGCCGCCGCTCTACGCGCTATACGTATTGTGCTCGATGTCTTCTCCAACCGCACTAGGACCAGCCTTGATGCGAGATTGCCGATCATCCGCGCAAACCCGGAGCACTGCATCCCGTCCCAGACCATGTTGAGTATCGGTCCGAACTTGTTTGGCTACGTCCTAGCGCTCCGACTGAAGCAGCCACACACACCATTGTTTGCCAAGGTAAAAAAATAAAAATAAAAACAGAGCAATCGCTAGGTAGGAGAGGCGCGTAAGGCGGTATTGGAAAGCTGATCGTGGATCCTGTGGTGGAGTGAATGGCCAGAGGGTTCCATTACCGGTACTCTCCGGTATGGGACCTCCGTTGTCAGGGGGTGGTGGTCCTGGTTTTCGGGGGCCTGCTGCAGCTTGGTCCGGCAGTCGTCGCGCGGGAACTGCCCGATATGTCGTCAGATTGCCGACACAGGGGCTCTATTGGGTCAAACGGTCAGCCTCTTGGGCCCATCACTAGCATCCATTCCGACATCAGCAAGTTCTTCCAAGTCAAGGTTCCATACCCAGCTAGACAAGGCAGGTATGGCTATGTGCCACGAAGCATTAGTGGCTTTCTTGGCATGTCCTGGAATCCGCTGGGCTGAAATGCGAACTGCGTTGCTTCGGTGGACTCCTGGATGCTGGAGGCTAGTATAAAGTAGATGCTGGCTGCGGATCGTGGATCATGCGGGCCCCGTTGATGAGGATCCCGGCTTCTCGAAGCAAGAATTTGTCATGGTTCGTGAGGGCGATATTATTCATGGAGCACGACCCATCGCATGCATGAATGAATGCCTTACCATCCAGCATACCGGATGCACGGTTTCTACACCGGCCCGGCGAAAGACTTTCTGGTCTGATGGTGCGGTACTGTGGAGGGAGAATATCTCAGACCCATCTTAGACCACCAGAATAATGCAGGGCACTCAGTGGGACGGACGGGCTGAGCTGCGCTTCTTGCTTCTGCATTCGCCTCCATGCGAATTTTTCGACTGCGGCCTTCCTGAGCACATACTGTGTACACCCACACACCTCGCGCCGGCGTCGCAACCATGGGGCCGATCACCAGCCGGCGTTTCCAGCTTCGATTGGAGGGGAGGGCAGCCATCCCGTGACTGCAGCAATAAATCACCACCCGGCTGCTTTCCTGTTGGCGAGGATCCGTGATGCTGGCGTGTCTGGGATGCTGGGCGACTGGTACTGGCCCGAAGAGGCAATGGATGTCTTAAAATTAGCCTTCATTGGTGCAACATTGCCCTTGAGACAGCCAGACACCAGACATCAGACCATGCGGTGTGCATTGGGGGGGCATCTTCCATCTCCTCCCGCGGCTGGGCTGTCTCGGGTTCTTGTCAATATCTGGAGATGGAATCCCAGCCAAGCATTCAAGTCCTTGTGGTGTCCTGAATCTTGGGCGGAAAGCGAGTTGAATTGGCGAGGTCTCCAATTAATCCAACCTAACCTTACCTTACCTTCCCATCTCGAGCATTAATTCGGTCGACCCCACGCCTTGTCAGGCCGTCGGGCCAGGGAGGCAAGGGTTATCAACGAGGACCCAAGAAGGTGCAGCAGCCACCGTGGGTGGTGGTGTGGGTGGATGCACCTGCCACCACCAACAAACAACAGGGGAAAGCACAGACGAGTTTAGATTTCACATGCAGTGCGGTGCAGCGTTGCTGCACCTTCCCAGGAGGTTCCCACTGCACCATCTCGAGGGTCAGAAAACCGCTGGCAAGCGAGCACCTGGCCAGTGGCCACTACCTGCTTGTGCCTGGTAGGTGTGTAGGTAAGGAGGTACGGATTACACCGGTCGAGTCGCCGCTAGGCTCCCATTCCATCCACCTCATACCTAAATCTTTGCCCCGTCGGGTCACATCCTTTGTTGCAGCCAGCAGGGTCTTTTTGTCCGTGGTCCCAGCGCTTGACTCAGCCAGCCCTGACACGTCGAAGCTCCCCTCCCTGCTCCCTGGCACCCACCTGCCCGCATTGCATTGTCCAATTGTCCAATTCGGCTGGACGCCAAGCATTTTTTTCCTGGCCTGCTTGGCATCACTCGCTCAAGTTGCTTTTCGCTGTTTGCTTTTTTGCACATCTGGAGCTCTGCCTGCAGTCTCGACCCATTTGTCACACGAGTCTTGGTTGGTATAATCGGACGTCCTACTTAATCCTGTCCTCGCCAGCTTATTAGGTCTTGGGACTCTCGTTCCTTGTCTCCCTCGCATTGCACACGCCGACGACGACGCTAACGCCGCCTGTCGCATCGCATCGCATCGTACTCTATCTATACCTAGCATCACCCCGCACCCCCTACCCCTTCCCTCTTCGCCTCCTCCAGCTGCCCCTCTTCGAAACCACGGGCTTGTGAAACAGCGCGCCGTTTTCTCAGCCGCCCTCGCTCTCGCCTAGACTCTCTCAGCCTTTGGGCTTCACCGACAGACCCAGAGAACTCCCCCCCCGCGTCTGGTACTACCTGGTCGGATAAGCTGCCAGCCTTACCCCCTTGCCCCCCCCCCTAGAACGTTCGGAGTGTACAGCATATCTCCGCCGTCACCTTAAGACTCGTAGTCTAAAGACCAGCCAACATCCCAAGCCCTCGTGCCCGTCGCAGCAGCGCAACACAGCCCAAGATGTCGAACAGACATCCAACCTTGACCACGCCGTTCGCGGAGCGGGCCAACCAGGTCACCCATCCGCTCAATAGCTACCTCTTCCGCCTGATGGAACTCAAGGCCTCCAACCTTTGTCTCAGCGCCGATGTACAGACGGCCAGAGAGCTTCTTTATCTTGCAGACAAGGCTGGCCCGTCCATTGTCGTGTTCAAGACACACTACGACCTGATTTCTGGCTGGGACTACAACCCCCAGACGGGCACTGGCGCCAAGCTGGCTGTGCTCGCAAGGAAGCATGGCTTCCTCATATTCGAGGACAGGAAGTTTGTCGACATTGGCAAGACGGTGCAGATGCAGTATACTGCCGGCACCGCACGCATAATAGAATGGGCCCACATCACCAATGCCAATATCGACGCCGGCAAGGACATGGTCCGCGCCTTGGCCGAAGCTGCAGCAAAGTGGAAGGAGCGCATCCATTACGATGTCAAGACCTCCATCACCGTCGGCACCCCTGTCTCGGACCAGTTTGACGAGGCCGATGAGCAGGGCGATGAGGTTCGCAGACTTGAACCCAGGGAAAACAGCAACGGCTTCCACCGGGAAAGCAGAGACGTCGATGGAAGGAAAGGCAGCATTGTCTCCATCACCACCGTCACGCAGTCGTTTGAGCCCGTGGACTCGCCACGAATGGCCAAGAACATGAACGACGGCGACGACATCCTGTTCCCCGGCATTGAAGAAGCCCCGTCAGATCGAGGCCTGTTGCTTCTAGCACAAATGTCGTCCAAGGGCTGCCTCATGACCAAGGAATACACGCAGGCCTGCGTCGAGGCAGCGCGGGAGCACAAGAGCTTCGTCATGGGCTTTGTCTCCCAAGAAAGCTTGAACACGGCGCCCGAAGACGACTTCATCCATATGACACCGGGCTGCAAGCTGCCCCCCGCTGGCGAGGAGGAAAATGGACACGTGGAAGGAGACGGTCTCGGGCAACAGTACAACACGCCATCAAAATTGATCAATATTTGCGGTGTCGACATTGTGATTGTTGGACGGGGTATCACAGAAGCGGGAGACCCGCAATCTGAAGCCGAGCGGTACAGGGAGAAAGCGTGGAAAGCCTATCTTTCGCGTCTTGGATAACCAATGATGTGTGTATGTCGTGTGAGGCAACCAAGTATCCTATGGCATCGATATTGCTTTGTTCCTAAGGCCAACGCAAAGATCAATCACTTAAAAAATGGCGGCATGGGAAGATGGAATGACATTATACCACAGGCATCAATTCGAGATGAAGCAAGTCGATTGCTTGTTTTGGTGGCAATAGACTCCCATAGTACCTATCTGCAATGCAATCAACTCTGAGACCTGACAGAACAGTCGTGGAACGTACCAATGGGTGTTATCTTTGTCGCTGGAGCTCAAGCTCAACTCCCCAGATCATCATAGCACCGGTGATATCCAGAAGCTTGGCAACGTCTTCCTGTTTTTCTGAGATGTTCCAGCAAGAGAGAAAAAGGGGGGGGGGCTAAAATAAAATAAAAATACGCGCATATATACCTACCTACGTATAGGTGATTACTGCTATTTCCTTTGTCGGGTTTGGCACCTATCAGTCGCGGAGTTAACGGCCCTTATTCGTCGCCAACTCCGTCCCTATGTACGGTTGAACTTGGGGGGGTTGCTCAATTTGCTTGGCGCGGGGGGGAGGGGTGATTTATTGTCTTGGACTTCCCAGGGGTGCTGCTGATTATTCACACACACACCCACTTACTCTAGTTATCTCGGTGCATATTGGTCTGTTTCCAGTCGTGCGATCCCACACACCTCAACAAAGGAATTAGCCTGTCTTGTCATCGATATTTTGGTCGCATGTCTTCTCTGAAGCTTTGAGTTGTTTACTATAAACACTAACCCCTAGCCCCTCTTGTCCCCCTGCCCCCGCCTCCCTCCCCAAGAGCTGTATACGCTACGTTTTCCCCGCCAGGAGGTGCGCTACTCGGCGATCCGAGCCATGTCCTCCTCAAGTGCAGAAGAGGGCCCACAGCCCCGGGCCGGCTCGGCCAATGCTGACTACCCGAATAAGCAGGATGTCGGCGACGAGACCCGAATCAAGCCGCCGCCAAAGAAGAGGAGGAGGACCGTCATCAGCTGTACCGAGTGCCACCGGAGAAAACAAAAGGTTAGTGTTCTCGCTCTGGCTGCGGTGGCAGTTGATCCAAGTTTCTGTCGCTCACCACCCGTGACTTGGGCTCGCCCAGTGCGATCGCAAGCTGCCATGTACGAATTGTGTCTCGCGGAACAAACAGAACGCTTGCAGGTACGAGACGGGGGCACCGAGCACCAAGGAGCACAGTAGGCAGCTGAGCAACGGGGCATCGACGTCGACATCGCCTGAGAACAAAGAGGAGGCCGGGGACAGTATCCCAACCAAGGTTGCCAATTTTGGATACTCGCGGACCGGTGCTTCCACGCTTGGTTTTCTCCAGAAGATCGAGAGCGTCCATCCAGACGAGCCCCTGTCGTCGCTCAACGCCGACTCGGGCCAGCATGGCGACCACTTTAATACCCGCGAGCGCTACAAGAGCCTGATCAGACAGCTCCCTGCACGCACCTTTATCGATAAACTCGCCGACATCTACTTTACTGGCTTCAACTGGCAATACTTTGGACTTGATCGCGATCTATTCGATAAGCAATTAGCCGACTGGTATAAGCTGCCATTCAGTCTGCTCACGTCGGGCGGCCCCCAGGCGTTGCCGGCAGATCTCAGGGTCTTTCCTGGCCTCCTTTTTCAAGTCTTGGCCACTGCGCTGCTGTTGGTTCCCTCGAGCTCCGATTCGGTGGCTTCAGACGACCTCGCATCCACTTTTGATTCTCTGAAGTACGCGGGCAACATGACATTCGAAGACCTTGCCGTTGACTTCAGTGAGTCCGGGGTCGCCATCTTATCGCTGCTTGGCAAACGGCAAATGACTGTGACGACCGTATTGGCGGGCTTCCTGAGGGCCTCGTTTTTAAAATACATTGCGCTAGTCACAGAGGCGGTAAGTCGCTGCGCATTCCCTTGGGGTAGAGGTGGAGGGCTGAATAGGGCGAGCTGATCTGACTTGCTGAGTAGTGGCACGCCATCGGCCAAGCAATACGGGATGCGCAGGAGATCGGCCTCCACAGGGACTCCCTGGACCCCAAGCCCAAGAGCGACGATGCCGAGGCTGTGCTTGAGAACCAGTGGGAAATCCAACGGCGGCGAAAGATCTGGATGATTCTTGTTGGATGGGATATCCATACTGGTGTTATTCTGGGCCGCCCGACAACCATAAGTCTCAACTCGGATCCACCTACCTTGCCCATCGATGCCCCTATCCCAAAAGATCGCTCCAAAACTCCGGTCATCCCCCGTGCCGAGGGTGACCCGCCTACACCTTTAACACGAGCTTTGTGGGCATTTCAGACCATGAATCCGCTGATGGAGGTATTGAAGTTGGAAAAAGAAGGGCCGTGTCCCAAAGACTTCTCCAGGGTGGACAAGCTGCACCAGCAGTTGTTGGATCTCGAAGAACGAACGCCGGCATATTTCCGTCTGGAAAACCCCGACACCAGATATGACGACCATCCAGACTGCTATTGGCTCCCCTTTGTCCGTGCAACGTTGCCTCAGCTCATGTCGTTCAACTTTATGGCTCTCCACCGGCCCTATATCTTTACGCGACCCAAGAGTCGGACAGAGGCACTCAAGGCGAGTCTCGATATGCTCCAGGCTCAGAGGCTATACTTCAAGTCCCTTCCCCCACAGCAATATAAGGCGTGAGTCGTCGTTCCTGTCCAGTTTCTATCTCTCGAGGCTAACGTAAACGTAGCTTCTCTCTCTTTTTCGGCACCTTTGACGCTGTTGTCATGATGTCATCCATCTACATACTGTTTCCCAAGGAACATCCAGATTTGGTCCGGAACGCGCTACAACATTTTGCGTGGGCGGTTGAACGATTTGAAGCCATGTCAGAACAAAATGCACTGGCAAAGGCCGGTCTCGGCGTGCTTCGCGCCATCAACCTCCGTCTGCAAAAGTCCCTCGGCCTTTCGTGTCTAGCCGCGAAGGCCATGTTGACATGCTCTCCTTTGACCAACTCTAACGGGGATCATCAGGGCGGTCCCTCGCCCTTACCTGTCTGGGACACGCCGCCCACGACTTTTTCGTCGAGCACAAATAATACAAACCCAACACCAACAACATCGAGGGGCGGGGATGCGTTCTCTAACGGCTTCATCGACGGCAGAGCAGAATTCGGGGTGTATGATTCTGGCGGGCCTATTGCGGGCGGCGGCGGCAGCGGCGGCGGCGGCTTTAACTGGAACCTGCCCAGCAACTTCGACTGGGCCAGTCTGCAGCCCATCTACGCCACCAGCGACCTGCTTTACAACGACCTCATGGGAATTGGCGACGAGGGGGTGGTGGCCATGCCTCCGTCCAAACCCACTACTACTTCTACTACTACAGCGGCGACTTCTTGGGAGGCTAGCATGGGTGAGCCTGCTGCCGCCGCTGCCACCGTACAGCAGCATCCATGGCAGTTTGAAGGCGATTTCGGAAACGATAGTGTTTGGAACCTGCTAAATCAGTATGCGCCTCTTTGAGCCAGCAGAGACAAAAATTTACAGACGGGCATATACATAGGGAAAAGCAGGCGGATGGAGAAAATATTGGATACGAAATAGAAAGGGAGACACAAAGGTAGGAGGAACGTATGGTACTGTGTTGCCAGGTCAGTGTTTATTAGTGCCGTGCTCGTGTAATCACGCAAGCGCGGGCAGTTGGGTTTATTAAGTAGCCGCTGCTCAGTTATCAGCGAGATTCTTATTTTTTGGTAAAGAGTTAAAAAAAAAGAAGCACGGAATTTACCTACCAGAACGTCTCAATGCACCGTGGCAACCTAACGACCTTATACCGTAGCCTGCTTTTCTTTTCTCGCATATATCCCTAACCCTATATATGCTCAGACGGATCAGAACCCCCACCCACCTTGTCCCACAATTAAAGGGGGGGGGGGGGGGATTCTTTTATGGTACATGTCCCACAAGACCGCGGTTTAAGAGAAAAGGTTTAATTTGAGTCGACAAGAGTTACCATCACTGGGATTACAAGAAACCACAGAAATTATAAACGGGAGGAGGTACATGGACCGACTAAGCAGCACGCAAACCAAACAAATACATATAAAAGCGTTCATTGGACTCGGAAATAGTAGACAGGTGTTATAGGGCAGTTATAATAAATGACCAATACTGGAGCAAGGATGCAAAATAATTCATGGCCGGCCGCTTTTGATACTTACCAGGAACAGACAGGATTCGTCAGTATATATTATCACTCACTGCTTCCCCTCCGTGGATTTCCTTTAAAGAAAAAAACCCCCCTGCTACGCACTTCCTGTAGCACGAGTTACACTGCCCACCTGCGTGCCTTCAGACAATTTATTGCTTATATTAGAGCAAGTCTAATGTATTGATATCAAGTTAGCAACTCAAGTCGATTATATAGGCTGTTGATGTGGGTTCATATTGTCCAGGCGCAAGACGCTAGAATGCCTGAAAGGAAGAGTAAGTTTAATATGCGAGCAACTAAAAAGGATGAATTTGAACATGTTCTCTACCTTACCTACCTTACCCACGTGATAATGCAAGAGCCTAAAGAGAGCCCACTGCAACTGGGTAGTTAAAGGCGCAGTTTTGTTTAGTTTTGTTTAGTTTTGTTTAGTTTTGTTTCGCCCTTTCGGACTTGGGTAATTATTTAAGGGTATCTTTATTGGCAGCAGCCCATTATCTTCGGGCAACGAACGGTTCATATAGCCTACAGTCGCAGCCGAGACCAACACCAACACAGTCTAGCACTCGGCTTCGACCTCCATGTTTTCCCCACAGGATTTCACAGTGAAAAAAAGAAGAGACTAAAAATCAACTCCCAAGTTCTCACCTCCCTGCCCCTACTGCTGTGCTTTGTCCTGTCCTTCCTCCACTCCCCGCCGAGATCTTATCCTGCTGTAGCTGAGCCGGAGCCGCTGTAGCGGGAGGCGGGTTTGGCTCCAGAACTCCGCCACTAGGTGCTTGATTGCCATGCGCCGGGCTCTCACCCGCGAAGCCGTACCACGCCACTACAGCCACGCCGAGCAGGCCAGTCAGGCAACTAAATGCCATGGCAACCTTGCCGCGGATGGTGAACCTGTGAAGTGAGGGGACGTTAGTTCCATCTTGAAACAATACACTAATAACCGAGGAGATTGGACGAGAAAAGAGAGACAATTAAGATAAGAAATGAAAACATACCCTTCAGGAAGCGGGCCAGGCGGCACGTTCTGGCCAGACAGATCGAGTAGGTTCACGGTGTTTCCCGCGGCATTGCCTTTTGTTGGAACCTTTCCTGCATCACAAGCGTCGTAGTGGTCTTTCGGGATGATGAGAGTCTTTTGCAAATCGAGAGGCGCTTCGACAAAGGTGGCCATCAAACCAGACTGGACGTGCCACTCGATATGGCAGTGGAAAAGCCAGACGCCTGGGTTGTCTGCCCTGAAGCGCAAGACGACGTTTCCATTGGGGAACAGCACCACGGTGTCCCGTCTCATGGGAGTCTGGAAAAATTCGGCCGACGTTACGCCCGAGTCCTGGAACGTGCCGGCCTCTTCCTCAGAGCGCCATACTGCCTGGAAGTGGTGCCCGTGTAAATGGAATGGATGCTTTCCTGGGTCGATGTTGTTCACGACAATCTCGACGATCTGGCCCTTCTCCAGCACAAAGGGATGCGTGTACTCGCCATATACGGCCGAGTTGTTAGCCAGGTCGCCCGAGGTCAACGCTGTGTAGAGTGTAGGGACCTTTGGGGAGACATAGGTTATGTTGTTGAAGAAGGCACTATGACAGTTAGCAATTGCCCCGAGACCCGGGGTGACTGAAAAGGACGAACTAGTTGGCGCCGTCATTGAGGTTGTTCATGATGACGTCCAGCGACACAATCTGATCAGGCTCGCCGAGGATAGTCTGGTTATCCCAAGGGATGAGGGTCATATCGTCGAATTCGTCGTAGACGTCACTTTCCAAAACGACGGGACTGGGCAATGGCTTTGTAGAGTCGTATACGAGCCACCCCGTCACATTCCAATTCAGATCATCCGGGAGTTGATCAAA
This sequence comes from Lasiosphaeriaceae sp. G1095, assembly GCA_027569635.1. Taxonomy (NCBI): domain Eukaryota; kingdom Fungi; phylum Ascomycota; class Sordariomycetes; order Sordariales; family Lasiosphaeriaceae; species Lasiosphaeriaceae sp. G1095. Next base: position 40,200 of record JAPDFK010000138.1, read on the forward strand.
CAAGGTCTAGTTAATTTAGTCAACGAATCCTGAGAATAGGGAACTGCCACGTGAACAACTCACTATGTCCATGTTTGCATTGATCGCAAAATTTTCGGAGGTGTCGTTTCTGGCGGTGATGAGGAAGCTGCAGCGCTGAGCCGCAGAGAGATAGATCCTCTCCGCCTTGGCAGGTTGAGTGTATACGCCATCCACCTCTACGATGGTCATGTTGTGGCCCTCGAACCAAATATATTGGCCGGCAAATGCGCCCATATTGACCATGCGGAAGAGGTACGTCTTTCCAGGCTCAACCGGCACCTGTAGGTCCCGGGTGTCGTTGATCAAGGCCGAGTTGGGTACTGGCTCCGCTCCCGTCGGGTTGACTTTGCTGATAAAGAAGGAAAGCAGCCCCGGCATCTGATCGTGATACCAGTCAGAGACAGTCAGGACCAGCTCCTCGTGGTACATGCCCTTGAAAGGCGATTCGGGGTCGTGAACAATGAGTGGGCCTCTCAAGCCGTCTGGATACTGGCCATGGGTGTGGGAATGGTACCAGTAGGTTCCGGGCTGGGAGATCTAGTAGTTCGAAATGATTAGATCTTCCCCATCCAACCCGTATCGCAATGGCTTGAGATCAGAGCTGGCTTACCGTAAAGTTGTAAGTAAAGCGAGACCCTGGCGGAATTGGGCACTGGGAGACCTGACCAGGACCGTCCATGTGTGTTGAGCCATTCATGAAGAGGCCATGGAAGTGAAGCGAGGTCGATTGGTTCCCGAGTGAGTTGAGAACGTTAACAATGACCTGGTCTCCGACATTTGCCTCGATCTTCGGGATTGGCCATTGACCATTGATGCCAATGGTCGGCCTGTCTGCCATGCCATCAGGATTTGTGGTGACCCAGCCAATGTCGAAGTCATATTTGACTGTGGCAGCACTCGCAAGGGCTACAGAGCCCAGGAGGCATACCAAGGAGGAAGCCATTCTCATGCTGCGAACTTGCGAACGTGCAAGAACTAATAGTTCTAAAGCCCAAGTTGGACGTTGTGTGTGGACTCGACACGCTTCCCGGATATATGGCCCAGGGCTATCGCCGCAACAGTTATTATGAAGGGCCCAGATGGGTAGATAGTTAGTAGTAGGATGGAGGGTCTGTACTCTTTCCTACACTCTCGGGATTATTCTTGCCTCTCTCCCCTGGTCCAGCCTCCCCATGAACAGCACCACACACCCAGTTGCGGACAAGCTGCCCCGCCGAGAGCGGAGACTCGTACGAGTTCCGAGCAAGTCAAGGGACGGACGGGATGGGCTCTCCAGAAGACGGGCAGGGGTTCGATCAGAAAAAATCTTATCAATCTATCAGATTGGCCAGCAGGGTTTCGCAGCCTATAAGATTAGTGGGTAGGCACACCGCGTGACCGAGTTATCTGATCGCGGGGGCGGAAGAGAGCGATGATTGGCCGTGAGATGGGATGGTGCGGGACCTCTTTTCCTGAAGACTTTTTCCTGCACTCACACATGGGGGAAGGGGCCCGTTCCGACGACAGGCAGAAATACTACTAAGTCTCGGCTCGACCTCAAACAACCACGAGTGTCTGCAGTCATGGCGTGAAAAGGAAAGGCCTTTTTCCGAGCCAACTTTGCTCCCCGTCTCACGGCTTGCGGGATTTTATTTATGGCGGTCAAGGTTAGGGGTCTCGAAGTAACCTGTAGCCTGTATGGATACATAGTTCGAAAATGGCCATGGTCTTGCAAACAAGTCGCCATGTGCCATCAAGACCCCGAAATGGATCCAACTGCCGGTGGAAGCATGGATCTGCAGGCCAAGGTGTCCAAAACGCTTGATCGTGCTTGGCTTCACTTGGAAACTTGGCCAGCAAGAGTGGAAGAATTTGAAGTGCTTGTTGGGGTGAACAAGAACAATAAAAGACAACTCGTCAACCTCGGGGACTCTGAGCATCTCCGGTTTCTTCAAAAACAATTTTTGAAGCCAAGGGGAATTGGTGTAGGAGAAGCATGATCTGCTCACCGCTGATGGACAAGACAGACTCTACTCCTTGACCGTCAGGCCCCGACTGTTGCTCATTTTGCCTGGACAAGAACCCCTGCCCAATGGCTTCTTCAAGGTGGCTCCAGGGTCATACGACGGACCTGCCCTTTGGACCCACCTCTCCCAGCGTGCCTTCCAGAGTCCAGACACATACCACGGGTGAAAGCGGAAAGTGGTAGCCATCCATGACTTCAAACGATGGGTTTGCGGAAGGTGCCCGGGGAGACAGCAGATCCCGTAATCTGTACCCAATCTGTACCTGCCAGAACCGCAAGTCTACCGATTCGCAGTTCGCCCCAAACCTTCCCTCGAAGTCGGTGCGCGGGAATTCGAGAAAGTGTGAGCAAGATCCACCAATGCCCAAGCTGCTAGAGGAGATATTTGTATAGGTCGGATCTGCAAACTCTTTCGATGGGGGCGGTGGGCTATTGGTTTTGCGGCATGCTGTGTAGCCCACAAGGAATTTTTCTCTTTCGAGCCCCGCCCCCGATCCCTGCCTGCGCTTGCATGTTTCCCGAGCTGCTGCTACTCACTAGGTGGTGTCTCGGAGTTGATTTGCCCTCGGTGGCTTAAAAGCCTTGGTCAGTCCGGGATCGGCTGTTCTAGTCCTTCGCTCCCCCCCACATATTTAGTTCTGATTATCTGATCGAAATTATCAGATCGACTGATAGCGGGCCATTGACCGGGGTGGGCTCCTCCGCCACAAGCACACCCACTGAGCTTCTCCCTGGAGAAACCCCCCCTCCCCTCCTCGCCTAGCCTGGTGCATGATTGGCTGGCCCTTTGCAAGAGTTGCCTTCGGGGAACTTTTTCGTTCCTGCTGCTGATATACCCGCGGGCCATCAGCCACGGCTCTCGTTCCATCTCCTCATCACTCCAGCCGTCGCCAACAACAAGGTCTGGAACCACCACCAACAGCAAGATGGCCGTCGACGTCTTTTCCGTGCCCATATTTCTGGTCGTCTTTCGGGAGGCATTGGAAACCGTCATCATCATCTCCGTATTGCTTGCCTTTCTGAAGCAAACCCTCGATGGTCCCAACAGAGATGTAAAGGTGTACAAGAAGCTGGTGTGGCAGGTGAGGACCGGACCTTTGTAGCCCTAAACTTCATCGCACCTTGTTGACATGCTCCGTCTTTTCTAGGTCTGGATGGGAACTGCTTTGGGCTTCTTTGTTTGCCTCGTTGTCGGCGGTGCCGTCATCGGGGTGTTTTACACCGCTGGTGCCAACAAGTGGGAGAGCACCGAACTCAACTATGAGGGCGCCTTCTCCCTGATTGCCGCCATCATCATCACCATTGTTGGCGCCGCCCTTCTCCGTATCGGCAAGATGCAGGAGAAATGGCGAGTCAAGCTTGCCGCTGCCATGGAGGCACCCATTAGGACCGGTGGCTCCAAAGGCTCCGTCAAGCGCTTCTTTGAAAAGTATGCCATGTTCGCTCTGCCTTTCATCACGGTACTCCGAGAGGGCATCGAGGCTATCGTCTTCGTTGCGGGAGTAACCTTCTCGGCTCCCGCGTCTGCTGTGCCTCTCGCCGTGATTGTCGGCCTCCTCGCTGGTGCCGCCGTCGGCTATGTCCTCTACAAGTGAGTTCCGTTAGGGTCGTGTATTTTGTCGCGTTGGTTGCTGACTGGTACTTAGGGGCGGATCTTCCACTAGGCTGCAAATTTTCCTCGTAGTTTCGACTTGTTTGCTCTACCTCGTCGCCGCCGGTCTGTTTTCTCGGTCCGTGTGGTACTTTGAGGCCCAGCGGTGGAACAATGCAGTGGGAGCCGATACTTCCGAGGTCGGTGATGGGCCTGGGTCATATGATATCGATAAGTCTGTTTGGCATGTCAACGTAAGAATTTCCGTGTGGTTCCGGTTGCATACCGACCTTGAGCTAACTGGGTTTCTCCAGTGCTGCAGTCCGACCCTCAAGGGCGGAAGTGGTTGGGGTTTCTTCAACGCCATCCTGGGTTGGACCAACTCGGCAACCATTGGCTCGGTACTCGCCTATAACCTATACTGGCTGTTCGTCATCATCGGATTTATCACCATGAGATATCGCGAAGTCAAAGGTCACTATCCATTGATGAGGGCTAAGGCGCCCATTCTCGAAGACGAGGAACCAAAAGCCCAGGACAGTGAAAACGAGGCTCCTGGCGGTGAACTCGCATCTGGAAGTCAGTCGGGGGAAGAAATAACACAGTCAAAGGAGGTAGAGTCGCAAGCCTCGAAGGCAGTTGAGACGGAGCGGTAACGAGCAAAACACTTTGGAGCGAAGCCAGTCTTTGATGAATAGTACCTAATGAGATATCACACGAGCGGGAGGTGATTATTTTCGCCAAGATACCAGTGTCAGTTTGTGGATAGGCGCAAGAGACGGTCTAAAGTGGGTATTTTTGACAAAGGTTAGTGAGGGAACATGAATGTGATGAGCCATACGATTGATTGTTGCCGTAAATCGTGCCCCGTTGGGCAAGACAAAAAACGAAAAGGTTTCAAGATATCGAAGCAGAAAAATGCAAATGGTTGGAAAACGAGAAGTTGCTTGGGGTGTTCAGTTGAGGCTCGAAAGCGAGCTGAGTAATGCGCGGTTGCTCATTGGTAGTTGAGGTTCGACGAGGCATCATCAACATGTCAGGGGAAGTTACCCTGTGTTTTGTGCACAAGTTCAAACAGTAAACTGCCTTGCTGCTTTATAATTTTTCCAATACAGGCCCTTCAACCGTCTTGTGCCTCTAGCTATTCAATTCATGGCCATGATTTCTTGTTTAGTACTCGGGAGTCCAGTCCCATTGATGAGCTGTGAAAAGCGCCCTGGCCATCCGGTCTGATGCCAGAGCTCCTTCGTATCGCAGACGCTGATCCATTGCCGTCGAGCGGGTGAAGCGAAAGACGCCCGCTTCACTGCTTTCGTCCGCTTCTTCTTCACTGGGAAACCAGGATGCTGAGTCCCGGTCCTGCTTCCAGGCAGACCTCGAGATGGAGATGACATTCGACGATAGCATCGATTGAATGTAGTCGAGAATTGGCAAGATCCGTATCCTCAATCCACAGTTCGTATGGTTTTTGTCAATCTGATAACCAGGGCATTGTTTCAACGTGGTGATTATGTGTCCTATTTCAGCCGTGGCATGGTCTTGAACACCGCTGAGCGAGTTGGCCGAGAAGTCGACGAGGAACAGCAGGCCACGGCTGACGAGGAATTTTATTATCTCGCCAAGCTGGTATGAGTCACAGCTCGAGCTGGAGTCATAGCCCAGCTTACACTGGCGAGTACGAGACGTGTATATTTGGAGGAAGTGGCGCTGTATGGATGCGATGGTGTTCAGGATGCACTCACGCCGATATTGAAGTTCCCCTTCACAGCTAGTCAACACACATATAGGAGACTCCAAAAGAAAGAGAGAAAAAAAGGGGGCGAAGTGTTGCTCACGTTCAAGATCATCGGGCAGGTCCCAGATGAGTTCACCGGCAGTGTTGGCCTCGTCGTCGTCGAAAGAGGCACTCCATTTTCTTGAACCATACAAGATGAGTTCACGTGTAGCAATGTGCATCTTTAGAGGTTGATCGAGCAGCCATGACACCAAAATCTTTTGGCGTAGAGTTTCTTCCACAGCCCTGGCCAGGGCATGGCCGTCCTCCTTGGACAACCGAGTCTGCGTGACAGGCCATTTGAACTTCAAGCCAGTGTTCATATACCTGGACACAGGCGCTGTGCAGTCAAAGCGGTCAGCCAAGACTGCAAGTGTAGCAAGATATTGCATGGTCAGTGGCTTTCTGACAACTTCCTTGCCGTGGAGAATCCTCAAGAGATCCTCGAAAGCCGCCTCTCGCCCAGCCGTGCGTGCCGCCTCGTCATCTTCATGGATTTTGACGAAGGGCAGATCTTTGACCTCCGCCTCAGAGGGCTTCACGTTCCGCAGGGAGAGCCTTTCAAAGGCTTCTGCTATCGACCTTGCCTCGGAAAACCGAGTATCGCCGAGCAGGTTGCTGAAGTATTTTGAATGCTGTTTAAGAGCTGCAAGCTGAACCCTGTAGCCGAGCCTAACTTTGGGTTTCAGGACTGGGTGCTGTGCAGTCGTCTGCTGGCCAGGTCTCGGCCGAGCAGCTCTCTTGGCAGCCACCAAAGTCGCCTTGGAGGTCTCAAAGGTTAGGTCGAGGACCACATCGCCGTCTGGCGCAACCTCGACAATCTCGAGTTCAGGGCTGGCGGAGACATGGGCCGGCTCACCATCCTGGCTTGTTGTGGAGTCGTCCATGTTTGTTTCAACGGGTGCCCTGAATTAAAACGAGGGATCTCAAGCCTGGGGCACCTTATCGACGACGGGATGGGATCCTGGGTTCTCAGCTGCTCGGAGCGGGATTTTCCCGGGCTGTTCCCTTCAGCAGATTTTGACGGTCCTGAGGGAGATGATTTCTCAAAGCAAGCAACCAGGATACGACCTTCAAAACCAGTTCTCAATTGATCGACCACCTTCCTTTTCGTTCGTGTTATGTCTGGTTTGCTCTTTGAACTAAGTAAGACGGAACAATCGCGGTCATTTGATGTTTGGCGAAGTCAGCAAAAGGTTTGTGAATGGACCCCCTATATTTGTGCTGAAATATTGGGGAAAGTGTGTCTTTTGCCCAGCTGAGGTCTTGCATAGGGAGGTATGATCAGGAAATTGGATCGATGTGCCCGTTTAAAAGAGATGCCTGTTTCTCCTACGGATGAGGAAATTACAGCTAAAGAGGTAAAGAGGGTTATAAGGAAGATCAAATGACGTGGGCCGAACTCCGCTGTCCACAGGGGTTTTGACAGCCCCCTGTGGAGACAACACTTGACCACAACTGGAGTACTAATGCACTAATTAGTTTAACTCTAGCATGGCCTCAACGTTTCTTCCTTGCAGATACTAGTATGGACACTTGTAAATGCCAGGCCAATTTTCATGTTTTTTCTGATGTAAAAGAAAAGAGCAGTTGACTACAATCTACAATCAACACGCCGATGTCTTCTTACAATGAGAAGCTTCGTCACAAGTGGGTTTTCTCAGAGACAGCCTACACGTCCTCGCTTCCTGCCAATCGCAGCCGGGAGCCATGGATGTGCGAACTGAGCAAATACAGCGTACGGTAACTGTATATTACGGGACAATCTCTATTTTTGGTGGGGAGCCTTCCAAGTTCCCCTCGAACTCCGATCCCCAACGTCCAAAATCCATCCCAGCTACGTCAGCCTCATCACCCAGCCGCCATCGTGTCTTTTCGTGCCCATGGCCGCAGATTCCGCAACCGCAATACTGTTCAGTTTCGTTACTGGCCGGGAAAGCGTGCTTGAGGGCGTGTCACCCCGATAACATCATTTGCCTTGGCAATGGCTTCATCCATTCCAACCAAGACGTTGCTGGGCGAGGCTCTTTCGGTTTCGACAGCCATTGCAAGGCAACCAACAAATCTCCTCGACGCATTGATGGGCTACGTCGCCACTTTCTTCCATGGCAATGAGCAGCCCAAACAACTAAAGGGTGCCACCATGTCGGGTGCCCGCGCGATTCGGATCGCAGCAGCACGGCGTCATCTGCGTGCGCAAATTATCCGGCCTGCGACTCTGGCACGCCACGGTGCTTCTCTTGCGCTTCGCGACTGCTGCTCCCCATCGTCTCGGCGAAACTTCCACAACTACTTTGTGACACACCTCCCGTCGTCCTCGCTGCACCCTGATTCCCGATCGTCCAGCGGTCCCCACCACAAGCTCCCGCGCGCTGCCTCGACACCGCACACCCCCGGGCCTGGCTCGTCGCCTGCCGTGGCACCGCCTAACATGCCCAGCCGTGACCTGACGGTTGTGCGTATACCTCTTCGGAGTGCCAAACACCACTTTGGGGCCTCCAGCTTGCGTGGCCAGCGGGGATACAATGAGGACACATACCAGGCAGGGACTGTCTCGATGCCCGCCTTCGCCAAACGAGCGCCCGTAAGTCTGGTGCGCAGCCAGATGGCCAAGTCGGAGAGCACGAGTGCCGACAGCGCGTTTGGGGATCCCCAGATTTTCTACTTCGCTGTGTTTGATGGCCATGGCGGAAGTCAGTGCAGCGAGTTTCTCCGTGACGAGCTGCACGGCTACATCGAGGAAGCCGCAAGCGACTTTGATTTGAAGAGCAGTTTAAAGAAACCGAATTCAATGTTGGAGCCCCAAACAGGAAGGCTTGTACCAGTCAAGGCAACTAGCACTGCCAATGCTTTGAAGAGCAAAGAGGAGGCGCTTGATCAGGTGAAGATGAAGAGCGCACAAGAAGTTCAGGATAAGCTTCAGTCCGCCGGGACCAAAGACGGCGCCGTGAAGGACGAGTCGGCGCGTATGGAGCCCCCGAAGGGAGTAGAGCCGGTGGCAGCAAACGTGGATGCCTCCAAGGCTATCCGGCTGGAAACAGAGCTCCTGCGGGAATACAAAAACACGGTTGGAGGGTACTTTCGGCGCTTCCGCCCCAGCTACTTCAACCTGCCTGCATCTACACAACGAACGGGTTGGGGGCCACCATCCGGCGAGCCAGGCGCGTCAGAGCCCAAGCCCATTTCGCTGGAATCCGTACTCTCGTACGCCTTTCTCAGGGCAGACCTCGACTTCATCACGGCACAGGCTCGGAAGCCCGACCCCGACGACCCATATGTCTCCGACTTCCCGCTTAACCACGACGAGATACTCGGCAGTCCGCATCTCCCGCCATCAGGGCATGGCATAGGCGGATCGGTGCGCTTTAAGGGCGGCTCGACGGCCTCGGTTGCTCTCATCTCAACACCGACTCCGGCGCCCTTCTGGCACCCGGCGGCGCACAGCACGCTGGTGGTGGCGCACGTCGGCGACACGCGAATCCTTCTCTGCGAGACATCCACAGGCCTCCCCCACCCGCTGACGAGCGACCACCACCCGTCGTCGCCGATCGAGTCGCGCCGCTTGCGCCGCTATGCCGAGTCGCTCGTCACCGACTCGTTCGGCGAGGAGCGCATCCAGGGTCTCGCCAACAGCCGCGCATTCGGCGACATGCAGAGTAAGCGCATCGGCGTGTCCGCCGAGCCCGATATCACCCGTGTCGACCTCGGCCCCGCAGAGTACTCATTCCTCGTACTGATGAGTGACGGCGTCAGCGGCACGCTCGGCGACCAGGAGATCGTTGACGTCGTCAAGGAGGCCCGCACTCCTGAGGAAGGTGCCCGTCATGTCGTCGAGTACGCCACCGAGATCTCAGCCGACGGCGACAATGCCACGTGCTTGGTCGTCCGGCTCGGCGGTTGGGAGCGCCGCAGTGAAGGTGGCCTTGGCAGTCTTGGCACGAAGGAGATTCGGGATATCAGAAGGGCTGAGGCTTTGGACCCTAGGAGAGGGAGGAGATAAAGAGGCACTTGAAGCTGGCTTCCCTGCCTCCATTTCTTTACTTGGAGTTTGTCCCCCCCCCCCCTTTTTTTTTTTTTTTGGTTTTCCGGAACGGGAATTTGGCATTAGGGTCCCTTTTTCTGCATAGCATCGCGCAGGTAGAGCAGCATCTAGTGATTAGGAGCATACCCATCACAAGGGGGAGTTAGGGGGTCGAAAAACACAAAGCATGGCGGTTGGCGTTTGGATACTGAATGCATAGATGTATATATTCTGTTTAGGTTGTTATCCATCCACTGCCATTTTGGTTTTCCGTGACTACGGCCGACATGTAAAACACCAGACACGCACGAGGAGAGGAAACCATAAGCGTAATCTTCTTTTCTCATGCGATACTTCCGCAGGGTAAATCTAAAGCGTAAACTCAAAAAGTCAAAAAGCCTTGTCCACCCAACAATCCTCATCCATCTTCACCAGCGTAAAACTTTGACAATATGCATCCACCTCGCGACAATAGAACACAACCTAATTTCGACCGCCATCCTACGCAAGGAGCAAGTCCTATCTCACATTCTACTGTGTTCTTTTGGTTTGGTGAACCGGAATCTCCTCTGCGTCATTAATACCGCTGATTCTGGGCCCAGGACGGTGGCTGTTGACCATAAGGTGGCTGTTGACCGTAAGGCGGCTGTTGACCGTAAGGTGGCTGCTGGCCATAAGGCGGCTGCTGACGGTAAGGCGGCTGCTGACCATGGGGAGGAGGCGGCTGCTGTTGTTGCTGCTGCTGGCCACCATACCCTTGATACGGCCCCGGGGACCCTCCATATCCAGGGCCGCCATACTGCTGGGGTGGCTGCGAGGGTTGCTGCTGATACTGCCCTCCTCCGCCCTGCCATTGCGGCTGCGGCTGCGGCTGCGGCTGGCCATACGACGGCTGCGGCTGGCCAGGATACCCACCGCCGTAATGCTGTGGGGGTGCCTGTCCGCTGTAGCTCTGTGCGGCGCTGTACCCGGAGGAGCCAGGCCGCGAGTGCGACGCAGCTGGCGCGGGCGAGCTCGACATGTCGCGGGACGTCTGGATTTGGGACCAGAGCGAGCCAGCAGGCTTGCCGTGGCCTCCGTCATGGCACGAGTGACCACCACCACCCCCTTCGCCGACTGAGCGGCTACCGCTGGCAGCGGCCGCCTTGCTGAGAATGTGGTTGCGGCCAGCCTTGACAGACTCTGATGACAACATGCGGTCAAGCTCATGGCGGTGGAGTGACTCGTTGGTCCAGGTGCGCACCGTCTCAAACATCTCCCGCTGGATCTGGATGCGGTCATCACGGATGGCGGGATGGTGAAAGGCGCGAAGCACGTCGTTGACGACTTCCTCGACGGGGACGCCAGGGTTCTCCCAAGCAAAAACAACGCGGCTGTGAGGGGGTCCTTGCTGTTAGCCCGAGAATCTGAGTTGTTGGTGGTCAAAAAAGGGAACGAAGGAGCACATACGGAACAACATATTCAAGAATTTTGGCAGCGATCCGGCCGGCGCACGAGTTAAGGACGTTGGTAAAATGGTCCTTGGAAAGCATCGAGTGCGTTGGGTTATCGCAGCTAGGGTTCTTCCATGGTTCGAGTTGCTGGTCCGCGCTGGACTTGATAATGTTGGACGACCCATCCTTCAATACCTTGGACACCTGGTTGATGATGGGTCGGATAAAGGGTGCCAGTAGACCAAAAACAAAGGCTGTCAGCGTCTCGCTGATATGCTCGAGCAGGCTTTCCAAGCCAGGAATCTTGGAGATCATGTTGCTAATCGACCTGACGATCTTGTCGCGAAACTCCAAGATTGGGTAAATCTGTCCAGCCACCTTGACCGGGTCGAAATTCGGGCTCATGCCAGGCACTATGTTGGTGTTGGCTGCTCTCGCATTCTCCTGTTCCTTGGCAGCTGACGCAGCCTTCAGGTTTCTTGCTTGGGCAGCATAGCCGTCACCGACTCCAGGGAGCTGAGAGACCAAGGAAATGAAGTCAGTACCGCCGCCACCTCCCGATCCAGGTCCAAAGAGACCACGGTTGCCACTAGAAATACCAAGATTGCCGGTAGCATTCTTGGAGGCTTCTTCGGCGTTCTTGAGCGCGATGTTCATCTCATCCACCTCAGACTGCGTGAAGTGGTCGGTTGCCTCTCTGCTTGCATGTCAACAAATTTACTACGTTAAAACAAGGCGAAATGCTGAGTTATGCATACCCGAGGACCGAATGCAAGAAGTCGACAGCTCCAAAGGTCCCTTCACAGATTATCAGTATGGGTATGTTCAGCTTCTTTATATACCGACTGACCTGTGACAAGCGGATAAACACGCTTCCCATTCAAGTTGATCTCGGTAGAGGTGCCGCAGTGAGGAAAGACTTGGCGATGGCCAAGCTCGATCAGAGCAAGCTCGCAGTAGTTGCTGTGGGCGCTGAAGTCCTGTCCAGGGGCTGTGAGCGTCGCCCTTTAGTGTTGGGTTAGGGGCTCAGGGATAAATACCTCCATGCAGTGCAGAGCCTGGCCTAGGCATCGCAGTGCCTCACAGAGATCGGCTTCCTTGCCAGATGTCCCATTAGCACCACTAGTGTATACACGCCCAAAGTGAATGCTGCGAGCGAAGCTGAAGCGCAAATAGCCAGCACTGGTTGCCCAACCACCAGCCTCATTGGCGATGTAGTTCTTCATGCCAGTGCGAGGGTCAATCTGAAGCTCTCTAGAGTCAACCGGGCCTCGCAGTCTTGAGTCCAATTTGCGAGCGTCTGTGCCGTCAGCGTAGCCAAGGGGGTTATCTATGTGCTCCTCAGGCCGATAAACGCCTAGACGCTCTTCGGTTACCTCGAACTCCTCGGTGGCATAGCCGTTGGCCAGGAAAGAGAGCACCCAGACCTGAGTAGGGGCGTCAGCAACATGACAGTGTGAGAGAATGGACAATGAGATCAAGCTACTGACAAGAATTCGGATAGTGGCGGCGTTAACACCCTTCAGGCTGCCGACGTCAACAGCCTGCGAGTAGTCTCTGAGCCAGTTGCCAAAGTAGGTGCGTGAGACGAGCATCGACGTCCATTTCTTGCCATGGATAAAAGCAAGGGTCTTGAGCACATCCTCAATGTCTACAATATTGCGCTGTGAGCCAGTCTGTACGCGCCGTCAAAGATGGGCAGCTTTCAGTCATCTCAGTACTAACCTCCGTGTCTCCAATTGTGGCCCTCGACTTGAGCAATTGAGGGGATGTTGCCAGCACCGAACGCTGCGGCCTTTCCAGGAAGAACAACCAGGACCAGAGCGAGGACCAGCAGCATGCTGCCGCTGTTCATACTGAATCCTGCCATTTTCGGTCTTGAATATCGTTTCGGAGCGACAGGACGATGATGGAGCACGACAGTCAGTCACCTAGACAGTCAGTCTTTGTCAGATGTAGCGGTTGGTGGTTGGGCGCAGCTAGGTGGATGCGCTGCGCTGGTGTTTGTCTCGAGGAATGCGGGATTTCGCCGACAAAATGTAGCAGGATCGGTTACACAGTTTGGAAGTACCCGTTAAAATCCCGAAAACAAGGAGCTTTCCTAAGAATGGGCCCAGGTCGGTAGTTGTGGTTATCTTGGGTAGCCTGGCGGCCTCTTGAGAGCTGGGGGATTTGCTCGGGGGAAGGATGCCAAGACATTCACTACCTGAGGGAGATGGACTCTTTACGTCAGATCACAGCGGCGCGAAGTCCAGCTCAGCTCCTTCCCCGCTGCAGCTTCACCACAAAACTTGCAGTCATAGCAAAAGCTCTTCTCAGATATTCACCTGACCATCTCGTATGCAACTTGGGACTGCTCAGCCGGCCTCGGATTTGGCAAACTACAGTACCTAAGTTGCTAAGGTACCTTGGGATCTCATGTTGGACTGTATTCCGTACATTTTTCTATCTTCTCTTCAACCACACGCGGGGAGCTCGCATGCCTGCCCTGTCGAAGCGCAACGAGGGGCAATCGAGTTGATGACTTGTCAGCTAGCCCCCACTATGGAAAAAGCTCCATCCTCCACCGACCAATTGCCTTGCAGCCAAGGCCAACAAGCCGGCACCTGCTGCCCGTCATCTTGCATGTGGTGATATGCTGCGGTAAAGGAATATTGAATTGTTATCATACCTACACTCCTATGTAGAGGGCACCTACCTTCGTGTGTGGATGATATTTTCGAGAGTAGCGCAGTGGATGTGCCTCCCACCCCTTCCTTGTAAGCCTTATTACCGATAACCCATTCAAGCTGCCCCCAATCTATATCCCTAGGAACCTTTCAGAGTTTCGTTTGCAACGAAATTGCAGGCTAGGCCTAGGCGATAGCTACCGAGCCGTAGCCATCCAAGCCATCTTATAGTGAGCCCAAAAGCCGTCTGATTTCTTGAGACGGATCATCCGGAGTTATTTCTTGGCGGTCCAGCGTCCCAATTACGCTACCCCGTAACGCCACTGTCTCCTGACACGCGTATGGATGGCACCGGAAATCTTTCGCGTCAGCTAATCAATCCATGCCAAACAGAAAAACTGGCCACCCCAGCCTATCCATCCATGGGACCGCGCCCCTTTTTTCGCTGACAAGACCATGCCCTGATCACCCGAAGATTTATTGCGTTTCCCTTTTCTAGCCGCCCTCCCTCTCTCCCTTTGCGCTGTTTGACGGTTTATCGTTTGCTTCTCCTGTTTGCCACTCTCCTCCTGTTTTCCCCGCCGTACCGATTGCCGGCTGCCGCCAACCGACCTACACCTCCGAGTTCCCGCCGCAAGCCGCGTGTGGCAGTCAAAGCGAACAGCCATGCCCGGCCGGACTTTGCCGACCTTTACGCTCGCCGAGGTCGAGTCGCACAACTCCAAGAAGTCCTGCTTCGTCACGATAGGGACGAATGTCTACGATGTGACCGACTTCGTCGACGCCCACCCTGGCGGCTCCGATCTGGTTCTCGAATACGCCGGCAAGGACATCGAGGCCATCCTCAAGGACGAGGCGTCGCATGCGCATTCCGAATCGGCCTACGAAGTACTTGACGACTCCCTTGTCGGCTTTCTTCCCTCGCTGAACGGCACGTCGGCCAATGGCAAGGCAAAGGCGAGTGGTGTCGCCAACGAGGCGCTCAATGCCGACGGTACCTTTGTCCACCCGCGGACCGGCATGTCCAAGGAGGAGGATCTCAGCAAGGAGACGGATATCACGGATGACTACAAGACACACAAGTTCCTCGACTTGAACAAGCCACTTCTGATGCAGGTTTGGTTTGGCGGCTTTTCAAAGGAGTTTTACCTCGACCAGGTTCACCGGCCTCGCCACTACAAGGGAGGAGAGTCTGCACCGATATTTGGCAATTTTCTGGAGCCTCTCTCCAAGACGCCGTGGTGGCTGATCCCCCTCGTCTGGCTGCCACCTGTCTTGTACGGTCTCTACCTTGCGCGCGAGGGCTTCAGCAGCGCAGCTGAAGAAGCTGCCTTCTTTTTCTTTGGCCTTGCTATCTGGACTCTTCTCGAGTACATCCTGCATCGGTTCCTTTTTCACCTCGATTAGTAAGTTGTCTCGAATCTCTCGTGCACATGTCCGACCACACTGCTGACGCGCTGCTTCAGCTACCTGCCTGACAACCGAGTCGGTCTCACCGCCCACTTCCTGCTCCACGGCGTCCACCATTACTTGCCCATGGACAAATACCGGCTGGTCATGCCTCCAACCATGTTCATCGTTCTGGCCGCTCCCTTCTGGAAGCTCGCACACACTCTCTTCTGGAACTGGTACATGGGGACAGCTGTTTACTGCGGTGGCATCTTCGGATACATCTGCTACGATCTGACGCACTACTTCCTCCATCACCAGAACCTGCCGCTCTGGTACAAGTCATTAAAGAAGTACCACCTCCAGCACCATTTCCTCGACTACGAGAATGGATTCGGAGTCACCAGCAGATTCTGGGACACTGTTTTCGGCACCGAGCTCGTTGACCCGATAAAGTCGAAGTAGAGTACCCATCTAATCATTTGCGGTCGGCTTTGATTGGAGTGTACAACTTGTATTGAAACTGAGGGAATTCCCATTTGCAATCCGTCAGTTGTGTATAAAGAACTGAGATATCAGAAACTGGGAGTCGTCTAGGGTTTTCTGCCACTTGGGAAAATGGCCCGGCGTCTGGGATCTGGCTGGGGGATGGGGCTCAGGGTGTTCACACATACTCCTCTCCAACGAGGCAGTCTAATCGCATTGTCCACGACTATATGGATACCCTAATAATTCAACTGTTCCAATGAGAACCGTTTAATAATAATAATGATGAAAGGCAGCACATGAGTCATTTAGTTCAGGTTTTAGGCATATAATATAAAATACTCGACGATTTCAACTGAATAATACCTGGTAGGATTCTTCATATGGATTACTCGGTACCTGTCAAGCAATAAGAAACTGAGGTGACAATGACACACTCGATCGGGTGGTCTGTGCGCCCGAAAA
Source organism: Lasiosphaeriaceae sp. G1095 (assembly GCA_027569635.1). Classification (NCBI taxonomy): domain Eukaryota; kingdom Fungi; phylum Ascomycota; class Sordariomycetes; order Sordariales; family Lasiosphaeriaceae; species Lasiosphaeriaceae sp. G1095. The sequence continues at coordinate 56,054 of JAPDFK010000138.1, forward strand.
TGTCCCCAACTCAAAAATACTACGTATACGCAGTACAACGAACAAGCCTCGGTGGGTCCGATCACGTGAGGTTTCAGCCCCGCACGCGTCTTGGCCCGCTCGCTCAGGCCGCCACTTTCTTAACCTTTTCCCCAACCTTAGGTCTTTCACGTAACATCCTCGCCTCATTTCACGCTGAATCAACCTTTCACAAAACTTCCGTCCCCTACATCGCGAGAACCAAGGCATACCTAGCACCCCGTATTAAAAAAAAAAAAACCAAAGAAAGAAAGAAAGAACTGTACCCATCAATCGAGCAGATCATCGCGTTTTTTTCAAGATGTCAGGCCTCGACGTGGAGGCGCTCCTCGCCGAGACAGCGTCCTCCAAGGAGCCGACTACCAAGGCTGCTGCTAATGGCGAATCCCCGCAAAATGGAAGCCGCAGCGAGCGCCGCGACCGCGACACTAGCCGCGACCGGGAGCGACGTGGTAACGGCCGCCTTCGCAACTCGTCGAGCGAGAATGGCAAGGACACACCGCGCAGCGATGCTGGTAGCAACAAGAGTCGCTGCCGGAGCCGAAGCCGTGATTCTGGTCGACATACGCGTCGTCCGAGAGGCGGAGATGGCGACTTCTATCGAGGAGGCAACCGCGGAGGCCGATCTCGTTCTCGTTCTCCTCACCGATACTATCGTCCTCGTGGCGAAGACCGCCGCGACCGTGATGACCGCGGTTACCGTAGACGCGATGATGAGCGAAGCGTCCGTGGCGGCGGCAGACACAACACCCCTCGCGATCGTGACCCAACTCCTCCACAGCTGACCGAAGATGAGCGCGACCGTCGCACCGTTTTTGTGCAACAGCTTGCAGCTCGCCTTCGCACTCGCGAGCTCAAAGACTTCTTCGAAAAGGTTGGGCCAGTGGCCGAGGCACAGATCGTAAAGGATCGTGTTAGCAACCGCTCGAAGGGGTATGGACCACTCCCCCCCCCCCCCAAACCTGTTAAGATCTCTGATTACTGACCCAACACCCAGCGTTGGCTACGTCGAATTCAAGAATGAAGAATCCGTCGCAGCCGCGCTGCAACTCACTGGCCAAAAGCTACTAGGTATCCCCGTCATAGTACAAATGACCGAGGCAGAGAAGAATCGCCAAGTGCGCACCACCGAGTCTTCCGGAAGCCATCCTAACTCAATCCCATTCCATCGCCTCTACGTGGGCAACATCCACTTCAGTATCACAGAGCAGGACCTTCAAACTGTCTTTGAGCCCTTTGGTGAGCTGGAGTTCGTGCAACTCCAGAAGGACGACAACGGCCGCAGCCGTGGCTATGGCTTTGTCCAGTACGTATACACTTCGTGAATCAGTTAATGTAGCTTGCTTACCAATACCCTACAGGTTCCGTGACGCTGGTCAGGCTAGAGAGGCACTGGAGAAGATGAACGGGTTTGACCTTGCCGGTCGCCCGATTCGCGTTGGTCTCGGTAACGATAAGTTCACCCCAGAGTCCACCGCAAACCTTCTGCAGCGGTTCCAAGGGCAGAACCAACAGTTCCAGGGATCCGCATTCTCGGGTGCCGGCGGACGCGGCCCGCAAACATCAAACTTCGATCGCGCGGGGGGACGGGACGGCGAAAAGGGCACAGGTGCAAGTGCCTTGGATGACACTGACGTCGCTGGAGTCAACTTTAACAACTACAGCCGGGATGCTCTCATGAGAAAACTGGCAAGAACTGACGAGCCAGTCACGGGCACCGTCGATCGACAGATTCCGAGACCGAGAACTGAGACAAAGCCCCTCCCTGTCAATGTGAACATGGCCAGCCGATGTGTTGTGCTCCACAATATGTTTGATGCCTCTGAGTAAGTCGAGCCCCGATTCTGATTCGGAAATGATTGCTGACCCATTCGCAGGGAGGAAGGCGAGGACTGGGTTAAGGAACTCGAGGATGACGTTCGCGCAGAGGCTGAGAAAAAATACGGCCATGTTGTTCACATCGCTCTAGATTCCAACTCGCAGGGCGACATCTACCTCAAATTTGACAAGGTTCAAGGCGGAGAAAACGCCATCAAGGGCCTGAACGGCCGATACTTTGGCGGAAGGATGATCACCGCCGCGCCTGTTGTGGATGCGGTCTACAGCAGTTTGTTCTCTCGCACCAAGGCGATTTAAGACGCTAATCACGACATCCTGCTGTCTCCTCTAGGAATCTTGACTGTACGTACGTATTTCTGCCCTCTTTAGTCCAACTCGTCTGACTTTTGGCTAGAGTTTCGATAGCGCTGCGAAGCCTTTACGGTGCTTTGCCCCATCGGATCGTTCACGATCTTGCGCGCTCGCTTGCTCATCATGAAACTTTGTCGATGGCCTCGATACACGCACTCATGCACGAATGTCGACGACATTCTTTGGACCTTCTTACCCCCTGGATCTTGGTAGATCCAGATTGTCGATATAACATAATCACTGATCCCACATAACAGAACCGTCACCACCCAATACTACTGTCGATTCTTCGACAAACGGTGGAAACCACCATAGCCGCCCCTTCTCGGCGTCTGGTGCTGCTGATAATTTTGTACCTTAGGCAGAAATTTTCTCACCGGAGCGGAGACATCTCTCACAGGTGCAGAACCACCTTCTTATTCCTTGAACAGTTACTTATTCCAGGCAGTTCATCGAAGTAGATTAATGCAATCATTTGTCCTTTACCTTTTATTGACTTCGTGAGATGACTAGGCGCTTTGTTTTTGCCAAGGAGGCATCCGTCATCTGTTCCAAAATGGCAGAGTGACTCAGAGCTTGATGGTGCTTGTGAAGCGCTTTGCTTGTCGTTTGGTGCCTGGTGAATTGGCATGGGCCAAGGGAGGTGCAACATACAAAGATGTGACTACAGGGGAGGATAATTGCATCTTTCTTGCTCGCCTAGCCTACCTTGGATGTGCTATCATGGAATGCTATTATTGCCGTCGTGATGTATGACAAGAGATGCAGTTTCAAGCGCACGCCACAGAAACTAAAATACCCAGGGAGGTACCTAAACCGGATTGCGACAAGCCTCTCGTGGGGAAGCCGAAGCCATGAAAGGCAGGAACGAAGACAGCTCAATGACCAAAGTCGATGCCTGTTCGCATGGAATTGGGAAGGAACGCCGGGGCTATATTGACCCTGCCGGGCATTTGGTCAATCCAGCGTTAGCTAACAGGAAACCATCGTTAAGCTTGAAAGTCCAGTGGCTTGCCTTCTTCAAGTTGTCAGTTCCCGGGCTGCTACGCCGAAGTCGCAATAGGCTTCCTTGCTTCTGTTCGTCTGTCTGTCGAAGTACTGCTGCTGCTACTGCTACATCTCGTGTCTACAATTTTTGGGCAGTATCTCACCTCCCTTCTCTCGTCCTGTGCCTGTTCGAATCATGTGGCCCCCCATTGACTACCAGCGGTGGGGGTTGACATCAAAAGAGTTGTTCGCATAGGAGGTGGGATGAAACGGGCTCGGCAACAGCTGGCACAGCCTCGACACCATCCGTCGAAAAGCTGCTCGGGATCGCAGCGTCGACAAAAGGTACGCAAAGAAGGGGCCCGGCATTGGCTATCCTGGTGATTCATTTCTTACTCCCATTCTCTACTGTACGCTCGACCCATCCAAGCTTACTCTTGCCAGCGGTTGAGTGTTCGTTTATATATACGCATTCACTCTTAGTCTTTCCTTGTTTATTACAAACTCTTGCAGAATTTTCAAGCACTTTGAAGTGCATGGGCCTGCCGTGGTTTGCTCTATACGGCACGGGTTCTCAAGTTTCCATCTCTATTCAAGGATAGGAAGTGACAGCATTCTGAAAGGTGAGCTTTACAACCCCCCCAACAAAGTGAGATGTTGAAAGAAGCTATCTTTAACAGAATCCCCAATCAGGTACCATCTGAAGAACACCAATACGGCGAGGGTAAGTTCTCTCGCTCTTCTAGAATGTTATTTTGCTCCCGAAGCAGTCCTGCATCAAAAGGTTCTCTAGTATATAAAACGCCAACAACAGGCATTCCTTCTTTAATTACTCACCTGCCAAGTTGGAGTTTGCTCATTTCTGTAAAGGCATCCCAAACAACTTCTTCTCGTTACTCTCTTTGCTCACCCCCACTCCGCGTCTTGAACAGAGAATTTCTCGTCAAACACCCTTCCACAAATATTCTCTGCCTGCTTTCAGGATTACTTGCCTGCTTCCTCAGATATACTCCTATACATTCGACCTCCTGATGTCTGGTGACCTTTCAAAAGAAGCAACACTCAAGTTGACTGGTGCCGGGCCGTCTTGTTACTGGAACGGAAGGGAGCATGTGGGTGACTTTGCAAGCACAAAATCTTCAGATTTGCCTCTGAATTCACCAGGAAAAGCGTCAAGCAAGACTAACCTGACCAATCTCTAGACTCTGGCGGGCAGATTTCGTCTCTACCTCACCAGGACTTGATCCGGACCTTCCAGGAATGAATTGGCACTGGATTTTGCCATTCACTCGGGCCTGCTGACATCTTCTAGCGCCTTCTTTCTGCAACTGGTTTCTTCAACTCGAGGAGTAGAAATATCTTCGGCTTCGTGGTTTTGCTTTCCTCTATCCTTCTTCTTCATCCGTCTCCTTTCACACAATATTTCTTTTGACAAATTAAAAACTATAAAACCACACCCTCCCTCCTCCGACTTCCACACTTGTGACAATCTTTTTCTATACCCCAATCCGATCACAGCCTTCTTTAACCTGCCACTCTTTTGCGCACTTCCGCACATATCCTCTGCGCTCTTGCAGTCGTCAGACTTCCGCCTGGGTGTCGTGTCATAGCTTCACTTGACCTTCCACCCTTGCCCCCTTCACAAGACACTCTGCAAGATGTCTTCAACCCGTTCTTCGAGTCCGGACTCCACCAACTCTAGTGATGGCATTCATGAGAGTGGAGGAGGTGCGCCTCTTTTCTCACCTCCTCCCAAGCCCCCCAAGCCCCCCCAGGCGAGCACGTCTCGCACCATCAGCACTGCGGCCAATAGGCGGGACGACCCTTTCCTAGCGTCGCCGCCGCCGGAAACTCCAAGGGGGTTCAATGCTCCGCAGCTGAGACCTCGCGAATCTTCAGCTCGTCTTGCCACTGGACCAGTTGCCACCACTGGGTCAAGGGCACCCTCAATGGCGGGATCAAACCTCCGTCCAGGCGGTCCGCCGCCTCAACCCAACTTCACCGGCTACGCAAGGCCTGACAATTTCGTCCAGCGTCAGCCGAGTATGGCCTTCCGTCAGCAGTCGTTAGAGAGTACTCGGCAGCCTTTACCCCATCGCCAGCCGAGTATGGCATTCCGCCAGCAGCCATCGTCGAGTGCCCAGCAGCTTTCATCCCACTCGCACCAGCGCCAACCATCCCTCCAATCTCCTCAAAGCGACCGAAGCATACCTCACCCAACCTCTCATTTGGTCGTGAAGGAGGCGATGGAAGCTTTGACTATCTCTTCCAACGAAGACAGGCTTCACCCGGCCTACAAGGCAAGTCCCAACTCTTGGTTTCTTTTACAACTTTGAAAGGCTAACACTTGATGTCTCAGAAAATTCGTGATATGTCCCGCCATGGCCAAACACGTCTTTGGGGTCTCCGCGAGGCCGTTTTCCGCCAGCAAGGACTCCCCAAAGACTTCCTGTCATTGTTCGAGTTTGACGTGAACGAGCTGGTCAGCAACAGCTTGGATCTGTGCAAAGCCGCCGATGTCTTGGTGAAGGATATCGAGAGGGCACGCAATGATTGCGAGCGAGTGAATGCCGTTCTCGCCACACAGGCCGTGGACCATAAGGAATATCGCGACAAAGCCGAGTCGAGAGAGCAAGAATTGGAGGCACAGCTCGAGAATGAGAGAGAACGGCGGCGCGCCTTGCAGAACGTGCTCGTAAGCGTGCAAGAGCAGTTGAAGCAATACGAGACTAAGTTCAAGGTATGGACATGTTGGCAATCATCTACTGGCGGTGTCATACTTACAAGTGTTGGTAGGTTCAAGAGGAACAGTTGAAGGGGATGCGAAGTGTGTGGATGGAGGTTCGAGATGGCACCCAGGAGAAGGCTTTGGTAAGGGATGCAATTGCCAAAAGCAACCCGCCAGTGCTCCCTGGCTCAACCGTTGCCTCAGGTTCCCAGCAGAAAGCCCCCTGGCGATCCCACAGCGTGATGGGTATGAACACATCGGCACAGCCTCAGTCTGGACTCCTGGCTCCCCAACAAGCGATCCACCCTCCCCGCGCCGTATTGGGACAGGTTTCCGGCCAGCCAAGATTTGATGACAGCCCTAAGCAATCCATGACGTCTGATCTTGGGAGTCCAATCTCCAAGAGGCAATCCCCTAGTGGATCGTCGATGTCTCATCCCCAAGGCTCCGAGCAAGCCTTCTGGGCTTCAAAGTTTACCAAGTTCTTTGGCATGGTGGAAGGCTTTTGCCGGACGTATACCACGGATATGCCCAAAGAAACACAGGACACCATCAGCACCACCTCGCAAGCGCTATGGCAGTACATGTGCGAAGTCCTGGACCCCAGAAATCCACAGAATGCCTACTCCCAAGCTTCTAGCCTCATACGGGAAGACAGCTCGCGGCCACTCTTCATCGAACGGCTCCTCCTCCAACACGTCCTCAATTCCACATTCTCACTCGAGGGCTGGACGGGGTTTGACAAAGAGGCGGATGCCAAGTTGAGGGAAATCGATGCCAAGTTGAAGTCTAACAAAGGTTAGTCACCGTCAAATGGCCTATTCCGGCACTTTTTTTTTTTACCTGTTCTGAGCTAACAATGGTATAGTCTTCAAACCCCACGAGCGCCAGGCACTAGTCGACGAGCAGGTAAAGGAGATAACAGCCATTGTTGAAAATGCTAAATGGAAGCAATTCCGCCAGTACAAGCAGAACGAGCTTTTTCAGAAGCTGAAGAAGATCATCGGGCCTTTGGTCCCCAACATTTCCAAGGGATCGTCTTCCCTGCTGAACGCGGCCTTTTACGATCTTTTTGCCATCACGGACAAGGCCTGCGAGCTTTCCGCTGAGCTGTGGCAGTCAAGGCTGACTTTCCAGTATGTCTGGAACGACACCATGTCCAAGTTCTCGGCAGATGTTCACAGTCCTATCGGCGGCCCTGCAGATGCACCAACTCTGCAGCTCAGGCAGTTCTGCCTAAGGCTCGTTGTCACCCCCGGAATCACAATGCGAAACGACCAGGGGATGAATGTCGTGCCCAGGACACTTGTCAAGTCGAGAGTCCTGGTCATGCAATAGAGCATCTGGTCTGTTGCAGTCGAGGCCAGTTTCATTGGACTGAGCTACCTGCTTCTCGGCACCCGGTACCGTCACCACTGACTGCATTTCTTGTCTGTTGGGAGAGGTGTAACCCCCAAAGGGTAGCCCATTGTTCGCACGTGCTTAAATCATCACGCCTTTTGTCGACAAGTCGATGAGACACACTACTATGGACCTCCCATTCTCATCACGGCACCTCCACAATTAACGCTACTCTTTTTTCTAACTTCGCAAAACCCTTCTTCCCGGCAACAAGTCGAGGAGGTTATAAGCAGGAAGCTAAGCACGTTTTCACGGAGACGCGTTGTTGCCAAGGCAAAATCCACCTAATTGCAACAGAGAAAGTATTATATCTTTCTTGGGAGTTTCACGATGGCATTTGTTTCCAGATACCTACCCTTGCGGTCAACGGTTCCTGAATCAGACAAGTTATTTTTCTCGCAGCAGATGACGTCTGCGCAGATCTATGGCGGAGGTGCCTAGAGCTTGCTTGGTGTACAGAGGGGTCAAAGAAGAATTCAACGCATGTCTTGTCCACGTCACTTGGACTAGGGTAGACAGGCAACGGCAGCCTTGAGACCAGGGGCACTCGACGAAGCTTTTATTGAGGACGTGGAGGTGAGATGAAGGGACGGAGAAGATCAGCGAGGAGCGCGGAATGGAAGAAGCAGAGGAAGCAGAGGAAGACCTCTTGCACGAAAAAGAACTTGGCGGGGCGGGCGCACGGCGGGAGAAGATTAGAAGAAAGCTTTCTTATACTTACACAGAGGTGCGGTGCGGCGGCGGTTAATGATAATTGGGGAGGGGATTTTTTCTTCTGGGTAAAAAAAAAAAAAAGAATTAATGATTTCGCCAAAGGGGCGCAAGGATAGACAAAATAATGGAAAAGCTGAGCAATCAACTTAATCAATCAGCGCTGCTGCGCGTACTTTGTTATTCTATTTCAGTTACTTGCCTACTTAAAGGGTCTTTTTGCGTTGATGTCGTGGTACCCTATGCATGCATGTGTATATTTGTGTGCCCATTTAAAATGTCCTCAAAAGTGTAAGATGAAAAAAAAAATGAAAAAAAAAAGGAGCTGGTTGTGTTCAGTATGCGTGTTGCTAGATTTATTTAGTTGAAGAGAAACCGAGTTTTGTTATATCTCCACGACTTTCAATAATGATCTATCTATCTACCCTATGCCTGTGTCTATCTTTCCTGCTATCACAATTGTCAACATCTCGAAAAGACATATTGGTATATGTAGACGTATCATGGAGAATCCAGTAAACGTCATACCCGGGGAACAAGTAACTTGGCCTAGGTCGGCTGGCGGTAGATAGGGCCGCCGCCGGTGTTTGTTTAAACAAGACAAGATAGAACTGCATACATACGTCTTCAAGAGACCGAGAGATACTGGGCCCGATTTTAGAACCAGATCAAACAAGAACCCATCCATCCATCCATCCATCCATCAATACACCCAGCCAGCCAGCAAATCCATCCATCCATTCATTCATAGGCCCTGTTGCCGCGTGGACAGATAGAGGGATATATGAAAAATCAATGCGCCGGCAAATCGTGTCCCCCACCCCTCTGACACCTCATCTGCTCTTCTTCCTTTTGCTTTTGTTACGGTTTCCCCTTTTTCCGCTTCCAACAAAACCCAATAGCTGAGAAAATGGGTACGTCAAAGGGTATGCGGGAGGGGGACGGCCTTTTACCTCCACCTCATTCCTTTAGGTTTTTTGTTGTTCACACAGAAGGGGGCAAAATCGGTTACCCCCACATCGGCGCAGTGACCTCAACAGCCCTCTCCACCACTGCGCGCACCCGATCTGCAAACACCTTGTTTTTGCACTCGACCTCGAGATCCTCAAGCCACACGACGGCCTCCATCTTGTCCACCTTGATGGCAATGCCAGGGACGGGGATGCCCAGGCGGTGCAGGCGCGCGAGCTCGGCCTGTTGGGGCGCGCGCAACTCCTGCTCCTCTTTCTCCTCCTCGTCTTCCGACACGTCCATGGACGCGCCACCCTCTTCCGAGTCGTCGACGGCTTCGGCAGAGAGTTTCTTGGGGGCGGATGCAGGCGGAGATGGGGGCAGAGGCGAGAGTTTGGGCTCGGGGATTGGGGAGAGGTTGTCGCTGCCGAATTGAGCTTCTAGAAACATCATCAAGCGCTCTAGGCGCTCTTCGGGGGATAGGTTAGCGTGTAGATTTCGCTGCGGGAGATCGAATGCCTCGCTGCCACCATGTGAGTGAGGATGTTTGCTGGCGGAGCCTGAGAAAGGGATGTGTTAGCTGACGATAATCCCCAATGAAATGAAATAGGGGGGAAGGGGCATTTACGCTTCACTGCCGCGGGACTGCTCTCAACACTAAGCAGCACTGCCATGACGGCGTCGGCAATGCCGTCGTTGAGCATGTTGCCTTCCCACTCTAGCTCGACCTCGCCATTGTGGTGGTAGCGAACCGTAACACAACCCATAACGAGATATGTCGCGACGACTTCGTCATCATCGTACATCTTCGTGTCGGCATCCTCGGCCTTACCATTTCCATTGGTCTGCTGAGACTTGGACTCGGGCAACTCCTCGACGCTACCAAAGGTGCCCTCCAGCCCCCACTTGATGAGATCGATGCCGGCAGCACTGAGCCGGAGACGCTGCTTGCATGCAATAGTCGTCGTCGTAAGGCCGGCGTATTCGCGCAAGTCTTCGGGCGCCATGAGCGACATCTTAAAATCGTTTTGCACCAGGACGCCCGTGATCAGCTGCGGCTCTTGGGAGCCACTGCCCTTGGCACCGCTCATGGGCGGTGGGATGGACGCGAGCTTGCCAACAACCTTGGCTGTCTTGTCTGCTTTGAATGGGATCCGTAGTTCCTCACAGTTCCGAGGGCTATACACTTTGACCTTGTTCGTTTTTGACGCATTGAGGGACAGCAGCTTAGACTTGAGCCTCATCATGTTATGAACTTCGCCATGGACGAGGATCTGACGTTGATTATTAGTTCGGTCCAGTCGGTAGGCAGATAGATATATAGGGGGCTTAAGGGATGACTTACAACCACGGGAGCGCTAACCTCCTCGATAAATTCCCTGTTCTCTGTACCGTCGACGTGGGCGGCAAAAGAGTACTCCTGCACCGTGCAGCGACGAGGAATCATGACTTTGTCTGCATCGCCGCCAGGGTTTCGCCGCCCCCCACCCACATTCCTCGACATAACGGCCTGGATCTGCTCGGGCTCCTGCATGATCTGCTTGGCCATGGTCCCTTCAACGCTGTAGCCAGTGATGATGACGCCATTCTTCTCGCTCGGAGCCCACCGCTCGAGGAGCTCGCGGCTGACGCCGTTCTGCAACATTCCAGGACTGGCTAGCATGACACAGCCGCCGACGTCGTCGAAACGGTCAATGTTCTTCAGCGAACGAATAAATTTGAAGTCCCAAGGCCCGCCTTTCCCGGCAGAGTCGCCAGAGGCTTCGGCCTCGGCCATGCGTTCTCTAAAGAGACGCTTGATGTTATCATTCATGGCGCCGACATAGGTCTGGTACACCAGCATACACTTCCGGGCTAGGTTACTGGCATAGTAGATGGGAAACTTTTGGAACTCGGAGTGCTTGCCCCAGTACTCGTCGAGGATAAGAAGCAGTTCTTGGGCCCTGCCCAGCGCAAAGACGGGCATGAGGACGCGGCCGCCCCGGTTGAGGACGCCGGTAATAGACTTCATCAGCGCCTGTTCCCTCTCTACACGTGGCACGTGAGAGGCAATACCATACGTAGACTCGGTGATGAGCACGTCGATCTTGACGCCCTTGGGGACTTCGGCCGACACCAGATGCCGATCCTGTTCCCTCGAGTAGTCGCCCGTAAAGAAGATATTGAGCCCAGCAATCTCAATCAGGAACATGGCGGCGCCGAGGACGTGGCCAGCCGGATAGGGGGTGATGCGTATGGATGAGATGGTGTGAGTCGTGTGGTAGTCGATGGCCTCAATCTGGGGAAACGTGTTCAAGTGGTCCTGCTCCGTGTATACGAGCGAGGTGGTGGGGTTGGACGACGTGTTGCCGACACGCACGCTGTCCTGGATGAGCCATTTGTAGATGGCTTTGGTAGGATGTGTCATGAAGACGCGGCCACGGAAGTTTGTCTTGGCCAGGACATACGGCAGCGAGGCGGCATGATCAATGTGGAAACTGGCCAAGTCAGTTAGGATGCGCCGCGATCAGAGTAAACAAGAACGACAGCTGGAGTGGCGCGAGAGCGCGTCACAAAGCGCATACAGAGGCAGGGGCAGGGTGGGCAATGGCGAGAAGATATTGTATTTGATATCTGAGTACATATATGGTGGACGGTACACATGGTGCAAAGCGACAAAGTTTTTGCGCGGCGTCGTGGGAACCAGGCCGGCACATCTCGCAGTCACGAGAAAGAGAGAGAGAGAGAGAGACAGAGACACTGCCCATGGCGACTGGTCCAGAGCCCGCCTCTACCCATCTTGCTTGCTTGCCCCAGGCCAAACATGGCACGTACTCGCCGCCGGTATAGAAAGACACTGGGAAGGGATCTTACTGGCTGATGAGAAGCACATCGACGGTGCTCAGGTCAAAGTCGTCAAAGAAGGGGAGGGCAGCAAGGCCATCGTAGGCAGGATGCTGGCCGGCGTCGAGCTGGAGTCGGGCGTGCTGGTCAGCCAAGAACTGAAATCTCCAAGTCTTTCCCGGCGCTCGTCAGTGACAGACATACCATGACGGTCTTCCCCTTGTACTGGATGATGTGACACGACCGGCCGACCTCGTTGCCGCCGCCGAGGCAGAGGAACATAAGCTCGTCGGCTGGATCGACAGGCTCTTCGGACACTGTTGCCGCCATCGCTGAAGCCTTGCGCTTAGAGGCCATGATGGGCGAATATGCGAGGGGCGTTCTTTGTCTCTGAGTTTCTGGGTGTCTGGCGCTCTCGTCAGTCGCTGGCTGCTGTTTTGTGGTCCAGTCGCAACTCAATCTGTTTGGTTAGTTCTGTTTGGTTAGTGCGACGAAGTGGTCATAGTAGTAGTGGCTACGGCAGCGAGTGGCAGAACAGCAGGTGCGATGTTGCCCAAAGTACAGAAAGACAAGCACGGATTTGCGCGCCAACACGTTTCGCCAGAAGTTGGGTCAAGGTTGTGGGGTGCGAAAGAAAGGCGGAAGCAAAAGCAGTGAATGGTTGATGGCGATTGATGGTTGACGGGACGCAATTGTTAGGTAAGGGAACAGACACGCCAATGCGGCTCAAGCACAATGGGTCGGGCTGCGTATGTACGTGTACCAGGACCATACATATGTGGATCCTCTACCTAACTTGCTAACCTACCCATTGTATACAAGGTGCAGGGACACGAGCCAAGGGGAGGCCAGAGCGCAGCATCATACCCACTTTTGTGTGGGCGCACGTGACTGGACCAGAACGCGACAGACTCTCTGGCGTGTGCGGCTCTTGAAATTGACTCTGAACAACACCCATTCCGAGCGCCCATTCAACAATCGCCAGTGCCATCGTCTGCGCAACACATCTCCGAAACCCGCATGCCACGAAAGCTACACGGCACACGAGAATCGGCGAATCTACTTTGCGCCATCAGGATACGAAGCATCGGATGGGCACCGAGAAGGGCGGTTTGACCGGCGACGCAGGCGAGCCTGCCTGAGGTGGTTGTGGTCGTGCTGCTCCTGGCCCTAACCAACGCAACTTCGTCTCGTCTCAACTGGTGCTGCTCACCTCGCCCTCACCTTTTCCCCCACACGGCTTCTATCTTCAAAAAAAAAAACCGCCACCAAAACCTCCCTCCGACATGGCGCAACCACAACCCCAGATGCCGCCCCAGATGCCGCCCCAGATGCCTCAGATGCCTCAGCTTTCTCCTCAAATGACCCAGCAGATGCCGCCCCAGATGCCATCGCAGATGCCTCCTCAGATGTCTCCTCATATGCCTCAGATGTCGCCGCAGATATCTCAGGTGCCGCGCCCCTCGTATCCGCCTACTCAGCACTCGCCATCGCCAGTGAACACCCCTCAGCCAGTATTTGCAATGCCGCCCAACAAGCGCCCGCGCACTTCTCCTGGCCCTCTGTCGCAGCCTCCTTCGCCCTATACAGGCTCACCCTACGCGATGAGTCCTCAGGCGCAGGTCCAGCCGCCGCCGCCACCACAGCCGCAGCCGCAAGTGCATCCTCAAGCACATACACAGGCCCCACCGCAGTCCCTACCGCAGCCACCGCAAGCGCAACAACAGTCACCTCAGGCGCATCAACTGGTACATCAGCAGGGAATCCAACAGGGGCTGCAAAAGGTACACCAACAGGGACTACAGCACGTACACCAGCAAGGACTTCAACAACAGGGACATCAGCAAGGACTGCAGCAGGGACACCAGCAAGGACAGCAGGCAATCCAACCAGGACAACAGCCGAGCCTTCAACAACAGGGAAATCAGCAAGCATATCAACAACCACATGCACAGACTCTGCAACAGTCACATCCCACGCCGCCTGCGGCTTCTCCCAAGTATCCAAATATCCCCCCATCGGTCACCCCACAGCAGGCGTATATACAACCCTCTTACACAAATGGCAACACTGTGCCAAGCCCCGTGTCGACGCCGACCCTCCACCTTCCAGAGTCTCGTCCGACATACACTCCAACCTCGCCTGCTCCGCCGCCGCTCCCACAACAGCAGTATACGACGGCGACCATGGCGCCTATCCACCACGCTCCTCCCCCGCAGCCTTCCACACCCACCCCAGGAACCATGGGACCCCCATCGAAGCCTGCGGAAAAACCGACAAAGGAGTACGACTACGATGTGAGCGACTCTCTGGCCGGCACGGGAATCGATCTCCGTGCCGAGGAGCAGTATTTGGCAGACTATTATGCCGGATCTTTCGCACAGGATGCAAGGACCGGCTTTCCTGCCAACGCTTCAGGCTCCAAGTCATCAATGCATGGCGCTGGCTGGGCCAACCAAGCCGCTCAGGCGACTGACGCTCGACAGGATGCATTTCATGCTGATGCGGCCAAGAAGTCGTGGGATGATGCGGCCAACAGACTGGCTCTCATGCGCAGTATCGAGGTCAATGATCCGTTTTTATCGGTTGGCGTCGTGCATTGGAAGGCCGAGAAGTTTGCCAAAGAGCACGGGATTGGCCTAAACCTAGACATTAAGAACACTAGTAACATGGGAAAGATGAGGCGCCCAGAGGATTTTCCGCAACCCAAAGTCACCGTTACCACAAAGGTGGGCGCAGACGGCTCGCTGGTGTCAACCAAGGGCTCGTGGATCCCCGTTGAAGCCTTCCTGGTCGATCAGTTGGCGCTCTTGTCGATAGCTACAAAGCACCGCATCAGAGAAATGCTGGAGGAAGCGAACAGTGTGGCTACCATCCGCCAGACGACATCTCACGGCGAAGTGTCTGACGAGTGGGCCGATGTCACAGCGCCTCTCAAAACCGGGCTTGAACCTGTCGAGGGCGGTTCAGAGAGCGGTGTGGACGCTGCTAACCCACTCAAGCGTATGTATATGCTAAGCCCCCTATTTGACATGATACTAATACACTCTCGCAGGTTCGATTGATGCGTCCAACGCTGCAGGCGCGTTGTCAGCCAGCGACAAGATACCGAAGAATCTGAAGGAGGCTGTCAATGCTGCTGCAAAGGTCGACCGGGAGGTGGAGGAGGCGCGGTTGAGGAAGCGCCAGAAACGTCTGAACCCCGACACAGCAACTGGGGGATCTCGATCTGGCTCGGCTGCTCCTGGAACGCCCGGCTCCATAGCGCCCGAGAATGAGAGCAAGGCGCCATCCAAGAAAGAACTGAAGAAGAGCCTGGCTTCAGCGAGGCTAGCAGAGGCATCCAGCACTGCCAACGCTAATCAGACGCTCAACACCTTGATGGGTAGCTTTGGCGGCCGAAAGAAGGGTAAACAGTACTCTTGGATGACAGCAGGAGGGAGCGGCGCGAATACTCCACGGCTGAGCACACAGGACTTGCCGGGCGGCGCGGCGGCGAACGCGCTGGGGGGTCAAAAGGTGCCTGAGAATGCGGCACTGACTCAGGACGGAAAGAACCGCCTCGGTATTTGGCGCGAAGACAAATACAGGGGCAAAAACATACAGCTCAGGGACTGGATTACAGTGTTGGAAATGGACGGTAGGGACAACAAGGCGATACAGGACGCATATCGGAAGCTGGATGCATCCGGGCCTAAATAGTGTCGGGGCCAAGAAAGAGTATCGGCGAAAGGAAAGGGGGGACCGTAACCACGATCATGGTCATTTTTTATTTTTTTTAAAAAAAAAAAATTTGAAAAAAAGGTCTACCTCATTAAAAATTTTTTTTTTGTCTTGTTTCCTTTTGGGTTTATGCCGCGGTCAAGCAGGAAACGGCAACAAAAAAGGGACAACAGAGACTTGGGAATCCTCATGGATACACTGAAAGACGTGCGTCCAGTTATGACGAACATTGTTGATATAGCAAAGACGAGATACAAAAATTATGCGTCATAGCTACATGTATATTTATTTCTCAATCTAATCAATCACCAAAACGTGCTGTTTAAAAGTACCAGATGATGCCAGTCCAGTCCATACAAAGTAGATAGATGCCCTCTCCAGTCATGCAACGATACCAACAACCAGCAGGCATGCTGCGACACGGGGAAAACAAAAACGACCAAAAATAGGAGAGGTTGGTTGGTTAAGTTTGTGTGTGTGTGTGTGTGAAGAGAAGAAAAAAAAAGAAAAAAAAGAAAATATCTTCCCCCTTCCCAGTTTGTGTTTCCCTTCACCCATGGTCCCAAAACGTTGGGCTGGCTGCCTGCTCGAGAAAGAAAAGCCGGAGCCTTCCCCGGACGGACGTTGTCAACAACAAACATGATGGAAGTTCGGTAGGTACCTAGGTCAAAATGTAACAAATTATCAGGAATGTTTCGCAACAGGGGCAATGGGAGGTGGTGCCGGTGCCAGTGGTGGTCAGTCATGTAATCAAGCAAGCCCTTCACCGAGGGGACAGACAACCCATCCTACCCACACCCTCTCACTTCCTTGCCATCTTCTTCACCGGTCGCAGAAAAATGGGCACATAATACTTCTTTGGGCCGCCCTGGGGGGAGGGAAGATGTAACGGCAGGATTTCAGTTACACACACACACAGACCGCCGAAGCGCGTTGCTTTGAGGCTGTCTGTCTGGTTCCCTGGTTGAGTTCGGCAGCTACTTCGGTTTGCGGGCGACACTCCGAGAAAATGCCCGAGCGAGCTCGCACCCCTTCCCGCCTTGACATGTAATAAGTTTTTTTGCCCCCTTTTCTCTCGCCCCTGCCTTTTTTGTTGAAAACTTTGATCTGGAGATTAGGCACGGAAAGACAGAGCGGGGACAGTTATTAGTTGGAGAGAGAAAAGGGCGCGTGTTCGCATCTGCCACACCTTGACACCGGCAAGGAAGCCGGATGGGAAAGACCTCACACACGCGACCATAGTCAAGAAGACAGCTGGGGACAACGGGTTGAGTCACCAAGGCAGTCATCGGCAGGGAATTATATTCGTGACGGCTGGCGGGTCAGAGCCCGCGAACGCAGGCTGTTGGATCCGCGAAACAAATTTCGCGACCCGTGTTTTCCCCAGCTTCCAAGTTCCGTGTTCCCAATGGGACAACCAGCTCCATACGAAGTTGCAGGGGAAAACAAGACGGGTCGGCCAAAGGAACAAAATGAGCCGACCCCACAGTTCTTGAGCCATCTGGATGGTCCCTCGAGCCCTCCTGAATGAGACGCTCCGGGATGTCTCGAATGCGGCTGTCTGTTCCTGTCCCCGTCGTCTAGGCAAACAAACGGGTGAAAAGAACAAAAGAATGAGAACAGAAGGCCAACAATTCTTATTTTACTCTAATTAGCAATGAACGCATGGCAAAAGGTGGGGACCGGGGAACCGTTCCGCTCTGCAGCAAAAGCCACGAGGCCCCCGTTTGCCGGTTGGGGGGCTAGTCCGGATAGGATTCATCATTCTGGGATTCTGGATGTTGATGGTGGCAGGATTCGACAGGGGCCTGGTGAGAAAGTCGAAGGGGTTTGCTTGCTTCGAGCTTGCTTGCCATGCTTGCTCACTGCTTTCTTCTCCCACTTTGGCGGTGACGGCGCAGCGCTGCCCCGTGGAAGCCAGCTAAGGATTCAGCCCCCAAAAAGCTTCCAGAACTGTTCCTTTGCCAAGCGGACTCACACGGAGTACTGTGTAGGGTACTGGTACCGTACCGTACGTACTGGCTATATACTAGAGTAGGTAATTAATTCCTCTAATCGATTAGGGGGAGCTTTAGCCACCGCGCCACTGGTAACGTTGAGAGCTAACCTCCCTCGCCTTGGCATTGCCCTGAGCATGTTCGCTCCCTTTTGCGTGCATCGAGGAATTCCATGCCGGCCATGTTTTCCCCCTTTGGAAAATTAAAAGAAAAAAAGAAAAGAGAGATTAGCAAAGAACCAAACTTCCACAGAGTTTGGGTTGCAATTGCGTCCCAAAGAGGAATCTCTGCTGTATGGCGCTGAAATAAGCCTAGTCGCATCGCCGTCACCTTCTGTTGGGTCTTCTGGAAATTTGGATCTGGGTCTTTGGCTGGCCAAGCGAATAGTGATGGGTCCTGCCCGGGGTTTTAAGTGAAAACAAAACGTTGATGCCTCCGTTTTCTTAGCTCCCCTTAACGGCTGTGCAGCCCGCTGCGACCTTGAAGTGGATTTGTTCGGTGAGACAACAGGGGCTTAGCTTGGGACTCAGTGATGTTGGGACAACGGTCAACCCTTCGCGAATCTTGAATCGCAAAGAGATTGCCTGGTGGTATACACTCAATCCGAGTTGAGAACTGATAGATCAAGACTCACCAACTAGCAAGGGACGCCGTGGATATCCAAGACCAACGACTTCTTTGTGTCGACCTGCTGAAGACATGCCAAAGACATGGCTTGTCATGAGTGAGACCGCTTAACCGAGCTACCTGTTGCGCGAACCTGGCTGAGAGAGAGAGAGAGAGAGGAAGAGAGGCGACAACGTCGATGCATGACTTGACTTGAATGTCGTTGCGGCCGGAACGGCAACGCACGAAAACCACCCGAATGAACAAAATGCCAGATGAAGGGCGAGATTTGGGCAGCGGCGACAAAGGCCGATCCCTGGCCCACTGGCTGGCGTCTGGTACCCGTACACTACCACGGATCTGCACACGCAACGCAGCTGGATTCCCAGCTTCTTCATCACGTGATGAGGCATGGATGCATCGGTGTTCCATGGGCGGCCTCTACTCCACGGGCCTGGCTCTGAGAGCGGCATTGTGAGTGGCTGGCCACGGGTGAATGGGAGCCCTTCCTGAACCGCCGCCTTAGAATCACCAGACTGACAGGGCTGGCTGCAGACAAATCGTGTTAGTGACACGCCATGGAGGGAGGGGGGGTCCAATCACCCAATACCTAGAGATTGCAGCGGCCGGGCAACAAAAAAACCCCCCCAAAAAAACACACTTTCTCCTGTTTCAAGATAAGCTCTCGTCTCCCGAAATCCCTCCAACCACAAAAGTGTCCAGGTGGAGGTGCGTGTCTGCGCGCGATGACGATTAACCCCATGTGGCCGACGGATAGAATTAAGTAGGAAGCTGGCGCAGTTTGTCTTGTCTTTCTTCAGAGCCCCTGTCGAGATGTCCTGGGGCTAATGCAGGAACCATCGTACCCTTGCTTGAAGAAGTGACCCGTTCGGTCGGCCACCACTAAGGGCGTGGCACTTGCAAGGAACCTGAGTGCTGGCCCGTCAGGAACACGGACGGAGGTATCCGAGACTTTCCAGCCACAGAGCAAAGTATAGAGTACATGGAGGACACACGTGCAAACCCAACCGTCTTGTGCCAAAAAAGGGGGCCGGATTCGAGGCGAGAACGTGTGCAAAACGGAAGATCAGCACTGTATGATGGGTACCCTGAACTTCTCTCCGCGCAGGTAGCACAGCTTTCGGATAAGCAGACTCTCCCAAATAAACCAGGAGCCATTCGTTAATAACGCCCGGAAACCCAAATCGATTTTGGAGGTCGCCATGAGGCTTTCGGCATGTCTGGGAGCTTGATGCCCTCTGTTTGTGTGTGTGTGTGTGTGTGTGTGTGTGCTGTGGGCTGATTTGGTCGGGCTCCCATGACAAATTCCTCCAACCCGAACTCCTGTGCCGTTTTACACAAGGCAGGCAGTAGACTGTAGTGTAGTAAAAAGGTCCACGCATATAAGCTCCGAGGCTGGGAATAAATCCGTCGTGCACTGTACATAATACATTTGTCTGGGCGATGCATGTCGGCAGGTTGTAAATAATAGGTTGTAGGTAGGGTTGGGAGACAGACAGTCTATTCTTGGCTTCTCACCAACCTCGGTCCGGTTGCTGTGAGCATTGCAGTGCTTCCTGCGTGATGTCACTTCCAGATGTTTTCCTCCCGCGGGGGACTGGACTCGCACAACAGCAATTATTTCCAGCTGGGCGCACCGCATCGCCAGCACTGCTTGCTGGGATTGTGTGGAATACGATGACCGGCAACACATGTGCTCCCTCGCTCCTCGCTCCTGGCCACCTGACAACTGGCGATAGCCTTGCCCGTGTTCACCTCGGTGTTTTATTAGTGCATCCGGGTCTGCGTCCCTGAAGCGTGGCCAGCCGAAACCGAACCATGCCTTCCCTCCGCGAGGCGACTTGGACTCAGGCTTGTTTTCGTGGATGTGGGGAGACCCGCATCGGCCCTTATAATTAGGCTCTCTCCTTGATACGTTGCCTTGAGGGGGAGGTTGCTGACTGCGCTAGGCACCAGCCGGTCAGGATGCATGCCGAACTGCAGTGAGATCGGAATGCTTCTAGAAATGTTCTCCTGCAGCAGAATCGTAATCGAAGGCCTGCGCACCCACGCCAGCCGAACTGGGAAGAGATGGGACGGAGATCGCGTGGCATGGCATGGACATTTTCAGCTGGCTGCATTGTTCTGATGTCCTGGAACTAAACCCAGCGAGCCCTCTTCGCAAACGAACTGATGGATGGCTAGCATCGCCTATGCCTGCCTGCGATTGTTTATTCCGAATTTCTCTGCCGCTCCCCCAAACCCATGTCAGCGCCTTTTTGTTTGCCTCTAAAGACACCTGTGCCCGCTCCCTCGCGTCTTTTGTTGCTGCCACTACCCGTGAGCAAGTCAGCTTGACGGGACCGTTGAGGCGAAACTAGTTCTCTTGCTCATCGCAATATTTTTGCGCTTTGTTGATTTACTGTTTCGGGAACGCTGGAACTTATCGATATGCCATCGGAGCAAACCCATCGGCACAAGAGACATATCTAGACATGACATATGTAATTGTACTTGGTACGTATATCCACGCGCACAGCGCCGTGCCACAAGACCGGGGGTAGGGCTCGAGCGGGGCGCTGGTCCCGGCTCTGTGTCTCTCGCTGTGTGTTCCGGTTGTTGCACCGCATCCGAATACTGCGGACCCGTTGAGGTCCGGCCGACGACGGATCGGGCACGAGGTTCAACTGAACAAATCAGCTGTCTAGATGCGCCCATTCAACTCCCAAGCCCTCTCAAGAAGGCAGGAACACGCCTAGGCTATGGGATGACCATTCAGATCCCGACAACGGCTGCGGAACACAGACGTAGCTTCAAAAATCTCAGTGACTTCGTGGGTTGAACCTGCGTTACTAGACTGGTCTGAGACCTCCGTGCAGGTAGACTAGGTGTCGACGAATGATGATTTCCAGCACTTGCACCTCACCGTCCTGTCTAGGCCCTCCTCTGCTGCATCTAAGCGAGTCAAAGTGCCGTCGGATATGCAACAAGACTGCCTTTGTTGCTGCGCTGCATTCGACTGTCAGGTCTGTTGGGCATCATCGCATAGCTCGCGGCATGTTTTCTCAGATTCTTGACCTGTCAGCATGTGAGGTGAGTGGCCAGCGAGGTGATTGCATAACAAGCCCTTTCCTCTTTTGATCCTAGCTCTCCGCATTCTTAATTAGCAGACTGAAACAGTCTTAGCACCTTAATCGATATGGCAAAAGATCCATCCTTGCAGCGGTCCATCGTTGCTCGTTCACCGAAAAGAAAGCAGACAGCCGACGATCCTCAGTCCAGAGTGAATCTTATCACCACGGAGGCAGGCGGATGTCTGGTGTCGGGTAACGCTCCGGCGAGAATGCTCGGGGTGGGTGACTTGAAAGCGTTCACTTTTAGAAAACGGAGGAGATACCGCCGGCGGCTGGTGTAACCTCCCAGAGGCTACAGGCACAGTACAGTGCGAGGCTGTCCCAAACCCACCGTATGATCGCCCCGCCAGTTGCTTCGGTGGGCTCCATGCTGTCAAATGTGTCATCCTTCCGTTCGGACCGCACCGAGGATAATTACTCAAACATGCATCAGCCTTGACAAGCCTCTGCAACGTCTTCCGCTGACGACATCCAGACCGCGAAGGCACCGATGGGTGTTGGCGGAAATCCAGGCCGTCATCAAAACCATGGCTGAGTCCCCGCCGACCATGCAGATCACAGCCGTCTTTTGCTTCTCAGCTGAGTCATCAGGCAAAATGAACTCGGGAAGAGAGACACCATGACGTTTCCTTGCTCTCTTCCGTCCCGTCGTCCTTGACGGCTCCGATCCGGTGCTGGATGGAGGGCGTCGGGGATCATACACACGAGTCGGTAATGAGCTGGTAATGAGCTGGCCTGGTATGCCGAGATCGACTGGACAGCAGCTGGTGTGCACCCGGCTGGTGGGAAGCCTGCCTATCAAAGCCGCAGTCACAGATGTGACCGTTCCACGACGCAGGCACGCCGAGTGGTTACGGAGCCAGACTGCTGGCGCTCAGATCTAATAGTGTGTGGCCTGCATCATATGGCAGCCCGACATTATCGTACATGTACAGCTTGGCCGGATGCAAGGCATACAGCCACCTCCGGGTCCACGGATTATTGTCTCGTCTGGCCTGGCCTGGGGTGGCTCGGGCTCGCAGGACGGACGACCTGTTGTTGTTGCGGTGTAGAATAGAACGAGAGCGACCTGATGCACGATGATGACAGCCTGCCTCCGACGTTGTCTGTGTGGGGACGAGAGTTGACTCCCACTGGGGCAGGACAAAACAGTTGAAGGACTGGAGTCTCTCTAATTTGTCGTCGCCAGCCGAATGGGCATCGACGGGCCGGATGCTCGTGGCTGACTGGCCAGAGTGGTGCTCAACGGCACCCTGGCCGGGGCCACCGATCTGGGGCCAAGCCTCACAGAATCGCCAGATAGGAGGAAACGTGGAGTTGAGTTAGCCAGCACTGAGGGAGACCGGCCGCTTCACTATCACGAAGCGCCTAATTATAGGAGAATAATCGATGCAGTGCCACGACGACCAACAGCAAGGGGGGAAAGGATCAAAGGGTGAATGCAGCGAGCGCGCACAGGCGCATGTATGGATGGATCATCCGGGGGATGTGCTGTGGGTGGAGCGTATCGGGCTCGAGTCCGGTTCCCAAGTGGTTCCGAGCTGGCATCTTTTTCGGCTCTTGGTCTTGCCGTCGTGATTGTGGTGTAGAGTATCCGTCCATGCGACTGCACACCCAAGCTGCCCAGGGGGACACACAGTTGGTGTCGTGTGTGATGGATTCAGATGTGTGAGAATACACCCAACTGGGCGGCTATTAGATTTGTTGGGGGCTTTCAGCACCATACTATTTGGCTGTTGGTTTCGAAGTGCGCGAACAGCAGACAAAAAAGACGAGGAAGCTGGCTTGGCTGGGTATGTGCCCCTCAAGCACTGCGATGAAAGCGGTAAAAAATAGCTAGGAGGGGAGAAAAAGAAGCTAAAATCGAGCGACGCAGACGGTTCGCACTCGTACTTTCCAGACTACCTGCTCCCACCTACTAGCACCCACCGCAAAGGAAAAAGGAAGCTGCAGCCCGCGCCGGGCAGTCACACACCTGACACCTTGTTGAAGTCCAGAAGGGGCACACACGCACTGCCCGACGCGTCTGGATCGGATGCAGGAGCGATGACTGTTAGGTCGGTTGTCGAACTTTTTTCGGAATCCAGGAAGGCGCAGCCCAGCACAGTTTTCCTCGCCAATCGAGACAATGGACCATGTCCTCAGGGTGCTCTACGGAGGTAATCTTCATCTTTCGTTGAATGGCGCCTCGGAGAGATAGACACAGGTACCGTGCAGTGCTGTAGATGCTGTGGTCACTAACATCCTCCGTCCCGCCGGCGTGCCTGGATGATGGCAGAGTACGTAAGTCTTAGGGCTGGGAAGGTGGGTTCCATCAGACGGCCGACAGATCGGGGGAGGACCTGTGGCTCGTGTATCCTCAATCTTACTCGGTGCCTTGGGTCTATTCCCATTTGATCTGGGTGCCTGGCTTCTCTTCTGTCTAGATTCCCAGAGTACTCGTAGTGCAGAGTGGAGGGGGACTGCGAATCCCAGCAGTGCCCCCTCCCCTGTTCCTAGAAATGCATCTGGCCCTCCCAAAGCTCCGTGCTCCCCGTCCAGTGCTCTTTCTGTCTGCTGGGGCAGACAGACAGTCATGGGCACTGCGCTACAGACGCAACACGTGTAAGGGTGGCTCGGATGTTGGGGATGTCAATGTGGCTACCTTACCGGCCGTGTCCCGTCCATCCCGCCCGATGGCACTGGCATTGGCATTGGCATTGACACTGGTCCGATGAAAATTTTTACTCCCAGAGAGCTTGTCACGATGGAGACCAATTTTACTAGACATTTTCTCAGGCGGACAGGGCACGAAACTCGACGCTCACGGTTCCGCAGTAGCCCAATAGCCACCACCCCCGTTGAAGTTTGACCGGTCCAGAAATCCCGACCACGCGGCTCTATCGCCCTGCTTTTTCTGTGGCACCTCCGGGCTGTGCCCAGTCAGGCCCTTTTATACAACCCGAACCAGTCCCTTACTGCCAACATCATGGCGAAACAAATCACTTAGCCTCGAGCTGAGGCTACGTCAGGCACTTTGTTTCAGAGAGGGGGGAAACATAATGAATTTGTTGCGTTTGTAGGCGGCTTGCCACTGATGAGAGAGTGTGTCTCTTTCGTTTGCCATGGGTTCAATCGTTGATAATCGTCGTAACACGGGGGGGGGGGGAAATCGACCCCTAGTACATTACATTACCATGGTGGTGAGAACAGGGGAGCAGGCAGTACCTACCTTACCTCTCTAGTGTACCAAGGAGCAGGAACCACGGTCCAAGTTCAAGGACTCGGGATGAGAGGCGTGGCTTTGACGCCGTCAGGGCAAGCAGCAAGCTGTGCCAGTTCAATATCGTGGACCTTTTTCCAGGTTTGAAGCTGCTGAATAAGGTACTCTGGTACATGTAGGTACTTGGGGAGGTACCGTCTCGTGGCACAGTGCGCGGCCAGCTGGGGCCAAGCAAAGACGATCTGTGCCCAAAAACGGTACTCGAGTCTCAAGTGTCCGTTTTGTGCCAGGGCATCAGTGGGCCCGGCAAGGTACCCCTGAGCCTGAAATCCACCGAGCCGTCCGCCGGGTCCTGAATTGGAAGCCTCTGTGGACCTGAGGCACCGCCAAAAAGGAGACACCGTTGTCAAAGTCAACCGCTGCCAGGAGGGAGGCAAGGGAGGGTACGTACTCCGTCTACGGCTGCTGACTTGGGGCCAGTCAGGTTGTAACGGAGATGTGCACGCGAGAGACGACTGGGGTCTGCCCGGGGTACTGTACTTTGGAGCCGGGTACCTGGCGTGTGCAAAGGCTTGACGCCAACGCCAACAGGAGTCAGAAGAAGAAAAAATCCCCCTTCCTGGCATTCCCGCCGTGTTCCAGCAATTCCATCCTTTTATTATAAGACCGACTCCCCTTCCCCGTCCTGAGCTTTTTTCTTGGACTCCCTCCACTGCTCTCCAGCACTCTTTTGGCCCATCTAATACAATCCTTGGACACCAGGATCGCCCTCTGCCACCCTTGGAAGATCTCAGCATCTCTTTGGCCAACTCTTCATCTCCTTTCCCAGTCGCAACCCTCTCTGCGGCTTATACCTGAAACTCGTGCAAGACTGCCAGCTTTTTTAGCCCAGTTCCTCTTTGAGCGATCCACACAAACACCACACCACACCACACACCAACCAACTTTCCGCTACAGTGTCCAGTCCTGTGCCTGGCAGCCAGCAACCCGATATCTGAGTGCCTGATCGCACCGCAAACCCCCGAGAAGCCCGAATAGGAAGCAGGATACTGGAACGGGACACATCATACCAGCTATTACGCGATTACGCTCTCGGCGACGACAACAACTCCTTTTCTCATCGCAGCGACTGCGCCTCAGTCAAAATACCAACTGTCACAGGTCTCCTGTCCGCCCCCCTTGGCCGCCCCGCCTCAAATAATACATCTCACTCCCCAGCGCGCGCCCGACTGCCATTGCAGGCAAACCGGCGAATTTAACGCTCCCTTGCATCACCGCCTCAACTCGGCACCAATCCCGCTCTACCTCATTGTCGCCTCGCGACAGTCCAAATTGTGAGTCATGCGCTGCGGCAGCATCCTCCTGCCTGCTTACTTGAGATTCTATCTTCCCATGACTTTGCGACGCCAGTTTGCTGGTGCCTTGGCTCCGGAAGCTTCTAGTTACTGCCCTTGGCTTCGCGTATATACATGCATATATGCATACATCCCTACCGACTTTACCAGATGCGCTTTTGTCAGATTCAGCTGCTAACATGTGCTTTCGTCAAATACAGCTTTCACCCAAGTCAACTATCCACAACTTCAAGATGATCGTCAGAGAGTCTCAAACTCTTCTCAACCTCGGCCGGGGAGCCTATGATACGACTGGGGTACCAAAGCCTCCACCTCCCAAGCCTCGGTAACAACTTCAACTCGGGTTGGAGTTGGAGTGCGACAGAAGCATCCCTGGATTCGACCAATGCGCCCTCATTGGAGGAGCACCGTCTCCATTTGGTACGATACACCGATCTTCAAGTATTGGCTCCTCCGAGCCGACAGTACTTGGCAACCCAATTTTGTGCGACCACCAGCGTTTTCCCCTTTAGAGAAGCACTTTTTTTCTTCGCTCGTCCTTGATACCAATCGGCTTAATTTCGCCTGCGCCGATTTTATCCCAGCGCTTTTCCAACTCGATTCATGGCTCGGGCGATTTCACGCATTCCGGTATAACATTTTAATTCTCAATCCTCACAACGATACATACTTCGGCTCGCTGCCAACTTGCTTCCAGCAGCAAGAAAGGGGAACACATAGGAGGTTTCATTCCGGGCTTCACATTTCTGCCCTGGGCAACTGCACGGCGTTCAACATAGATGGTATTGGCTTTTTTTTTCTTTCCATGGGTAACTCAACGGCGGCTTCCAGCAATCTTGTCACATTTCCCACACTCTCTGCTCGAATTCCTTCAACAATGCAGCACGGACGGGAGGGGAAAGCGACTGGCCCGACACCATTTCAACCTCGCACCAAGTCCCGATCCGATCCGCCTAATCCACCAAACTTTGGGAGCCATGTTCTGAGGGACCGGTGTGGTCCTAATCTTTGCGGTTTTGCTTGCTTTGGGTGGGCTCGGCACGATTTTCTTTCCGGATAAATAAAAAGGGTGCTTTCTGGAATCCCGCAAACGGTCAAGGGTTTCTTTGGTTGGGTATGGAAAGACTGGATGGCCGGAAAAGAACTGATTTCTTTGCATATAGACTTTTTGTGTGGCTTCCCCCCCCTTTTCTCTTCACCTCACCCCTTTTTGGCTTCTGCGCTCCTCGCGGAGCCAGTGTCGCACATACCTTTTTTTTTTTGCAGCATTTTGAGCTGGGTTTTCAGCATGTTACAATTTTCTTTTGCCTCCCTGTTACAACTACTGTACAAGTTTATTGGAGATTTTTGGAGGATACTTCTTATTTCACTTTTCTGGCAACGAATGGGCTGGATCCAGGTTGAAAGAAAGATACCCCCTGGTTTTAGACTCATGTATATTACACATAAGACGTATGACAGCTTCACAGCTCCGAGCCTGCTCGACCTTGCGGATATTCCATTTTCCTTTCCACACCACACCACACCAGAGTTGCGCCTCGTATTATCGTGCATACGCTATCATGCAAGCAGCTGTGATCAGACGGGATCGGAAGAAGCAATTGGATGCTAATGCGGATTACGCCAATTAATCAACAGTTTGCCGCTGCCTAGCGGATGTGGCAACACTTTGTGATTTTTTGTTTTGCTTCTTTTTTTCTCGGGATAGCATCTTGTAATTCCGATGCGGCCAGCGCTGTTGCTCTCGGCAAACTTGTCTTGGCTCGGGAAAGATGAGCAGACTGAGACTTTTTCTGTATTTCGATTTCCCGCTTCTCCCCTTTTCCTATCACTCCCGTCGATCACTACATGTCAAGATGCAAGAGAAGGGGTCCGGGCACAGAACCCGATGATGGTCAGTCAACCATTGTTAGCAATGATACAGGGACATGAAAATTCAACACCCCAGCTCTCTCTCAACCTGATTGATCCAACCAACCTTGAACAAGCAGTTCATACTGGTCACAACAAGCAGCAGGGGGTTTCCTGCTGCCATGACAGCCGGATGAGTCCCGCATCCAACACCACCCCCCTTCCTCAGGAGACACTAGGTAGGCATTGGTGAAGCAGGCGGAGCTGACTCCGGAAGCCATAGAAGCTAGGCCGGGCCGCGGACGAGGCCACCAGCTTCAATTGTTCATATGCGGCGTTCCAGTGTAACACCAAACGGAAAACAGGACAACCAACCACATGCGAGAAAATGCCACGATTCCCCTGCATGTCTGTGCGTTGCATGAGGTTGCGAAAAAAAATAATATAACCTGTCAGTTAGCCCGAAACATTGACGATCCCGGGGGAATAAAAAAGGAAAGAAAAAACAAACAACGGACAAAAATTGAATTTTTTGACACCGGCACAAATCAGTCCATGCCCATACGTGCAGCAAACGGAAAGGGAAAAAAAAATCCAACAAAATAAAAAGAAACGAGAAACGATAAAAAAGAAAGAAAAGGAGACATCCATCCCAGATTCCTAATCAATCAATCAACTCACCTGTCACCGAATTCCCCTTGGGTCTTTTCCTTCCTGGGACCTATGGTTGGCTGAATGGGTGGCCGCAGCGCTGGATGACACTAATGCACGCTTAAAGGAGGTGCAGGGCTTCCGAACAACCATCCCAGGACCGCAGTCCTGGGTCGCTCGCCTGCCTGCCTGGGGGGGCCTTGATGCACCGGGAGAGACCGCCGGCGCTCGCTGGCTGCTTCTGTTGGCTCCGTTCGTTTTTGGGGGCCAGGGTGCGGGCCCACCCACCCACCTCAGCGGTCGTCAGAGGGCGTTACATTCTGGCGTGTTTTTTTGGGGGGGTTTTTTTTTTGTAAGATACGTCCAGACTCCAGTCTCTTCTTCACGGGCGATTTCAGTGGCGCACAGAAATCCACCCACGCGTCCACCTAGGTAAGGGACGGACGGACGGTCCTCACGGGATCCTACCGGCTCCTCCTTCGCTTGTTGCTGCCCAAATCTCTCTTCCACACACACACTAGAAGCAAGCATTTGTATAGATCCCAGTAGAGAGAGTGACAGAGCGTGTGAGAGAGAGAAGAAAGACTTGGCCAAAGGTTGCATACCACGGAACAACACGGGTCGCCAGATTTCAATTCATTGGTCAACCATCGTCATCCCCCCGACCAACACTCAATCCATCGCCTTCGCCGAGATGATGAACATTGTCACTCACTCATTGGCATGGCTGACTCGGAATCAACTCAGTCATGAATGACTCTTCTTCGCTCTTACTCCCTAGTGTATATACTGCACACCCAGTCAGAGTTCTTTTTTGGTTCCATTGCTTCCAATCCTTTTTTTTTTTTTTTGGGGGGGGGGGGGGGGGGGCTTACTTGCTGTTACAAACTGACGTTATCCAATACAATATGGTGTGGGTGGTGATGTGGGTGGTGATGGGGGTGGTATGTCTCTAAACATATCTTTCTATCGGACTCTTCTGCACTGCCACTCCAGGATTGTTGCCTTTCACACCACCCACACCAGATTGAAATGGTTGCAAGCCGCTTAACTCGTGTCACACACGCACACAAAAGACGCGTGCTTGTGGTGGTTGGAACCAGGCAGCCTCTTTTTTTTTTTGTTGCCCTTACTCACTTAACTGCTTTCCCGTCCGATGGCGTGGGGCTAATAATGTCTCTCCTCACGTATGTAGTGTACACTGTACAGTGGTCGACATGATTTGCTTACCAGGGGAGGTTCAGTTTTTGTTGCTTACCCCCCATTGAGATGGGATACCGATTTCTTGGTGATCATTTTTCCGTTTCGAGAGAGGTACAAGGTTGGATGTACCTCCCTCTTTCGTCCATTGTTCCCCCCCTGTGCGTCTGGACTGTCTACCGATTCGGAAAGTGGTGGGGCACCTTCACGTTTCTCAATCTCAATGCTGCTCATCCATCATCCATAGGTACCTAGGTATCCATCCTTCCCTTTCCGCGTCTCTCATGCAGAAGTTGCCGGCCTAATTATCATATCTCTTGTTAACAGCCTTGGTGGATTTAGTCCACTGATTAACACTTGAACAAACCCCCGTCAGTCCACAGTAATTCAACTACTCACTACTAGTATGCCTACGATCGACACGACATCCCATTTGACAAGCCAAGCAGCGCCCGACATGTTTGGCGCTTGTTTCTAGGCACCACGGACCCATTCCCGGCGGTCTGGGTCAAAGTCATCGCTAGTGGTGGTGCAATCAATAAGGACGGCACAACGACTCCATGTGATAACCAGTTGCTAGTGGTGGCTGGATCTCTCTCCTCTATCATACACTAAACTAGTATATACTAGACAAAAAAGAAAGAAAGAAAGAAAGGAGTCCGCTCAACATTGTCTCATTGCCAACCCTGCTAGTGTGTATCTCCATGGCTCTCCCTCGCGCGGTTTGATCACCCAGTTGCCGTTACTCTGTTTGTGATGGCGTCGGTGGGGCTTCCTGGCAAGCGCAAATCCATCCCTGGTCAAAAATCTCAATCTCAAACACATGGGGAGGAAGGTCCTGCCCCAAAGGGTCCCTCGAGGGTTCTCGAGTGCTCCATTCGGTCATCTTATCTTTTTTTTCCCCTTGTCTTCCTTTCTTCTTCTAGAAGCCCACTAATAACTTTCCAGGTTCCCTCTAGGGCCCCCCACCAACCCACTCACCGTTCAGCGCCCGCCACCATCCATCCATCGTGGTTGGACCAAATGTCGCGGGCCAAAAGCAAAACGGAGGAGGGCCTTGAGGGTGAGACAGGCAGATATACCAGGGGGGGGAAGGGGGAGGGGGGGGGGGGGGTCAAGCCTCAAAGTCAAAAAGCAAAAGCCAAGAAAAGACGACGAGGCTCTTTTGACTAGAGTATTTGCGCCTTCTCGGCACACCAACAGCTCCTCATTTCTTCGCACGGTGGGCAACGACAAAAAAGCAAAGAAAGACAAACGGAGCAGCACGTCCATCTCTCGAGTCCAAGCGAGGAAGCAAACTCTACGATCAGTGACATGTCACATTTCTCAGCCGAAGTGATGTGCTAAAAGTCTGGCCAGACGGGCAAACGAACAAAAAAAAAAAAGGCCCGTCCACCCGCCTCAATGTTTTTTCTTGTTTCTGGTGATTGCCTCGCTCAACAACGCTAACGCCTCCAAAAAGAAAACAAAAAAATTTGATGTATAGGAGAAAAATAAACTGTCAGCTAAAATGATGATTCCCTCACAAAATTCACATCAGAGGAATGTACACAGTGGCAATTCGTGGGTTAATACCAAGGACACAAAAAGAGCCAAAACGGAGGACTATCTATCTGCCTCCGTTAAGTTGAAGCTCACTTGGCATTCGGGGCTCCGCTCCACACCCCAG
The DNA here is from genome assembly GCA_027569635.1 of Lasiosphaeriaceae sp. G1095. NCBI lineage: Eukaryota > Fungi > Ascomycota > Sordariomycetes > Sordariales > Lasiosphaeriaceae > Lasiosphaeriaceae sp. G1095. The sequence continues at coordinate 87,251 of JAPDFK010000138.1, forward strand.
CAAAACTGTATGAGGACGACCCCGAACTGCCGTCGGTGGCGGGGATCAGCCCGGCCCCACCCTGCCGCGTCTATGGTATTAAATAGGGGGTACGCAAATCAAGTAACCCCCTAAGTACCCAGATATGTATTATGCGTGTACTGTTCCTCTGGAAAAGACAACCACTTTCATCTCTTGACGACGATGCGAGTATGCGGGACGGCCAGCGGGCTGCAGCGGGACGGGAATTATGTTGATCAGATCCTTCCGATCGTGTACTTCGGACCCGACAGGAACTTGGTAAATGCGAGATTTGGAGCAAGAGAAAAAGAAAAAACGTGGCATTGCGGCAGGCAGTCAGTGTGCGGCAAAGGCAGACGGACGCACGTACGTCATCATCAAGGAGGAAGAGAGGGAAAAAAACGTGCTCTGGCGGCACATCTGTGTTTTAATGCGTGGCATTGGGGGCTGCTTGATTACCTACCTACCTACCTATACGGTACAGTACATAACATACTCGTCCTTTCTGTCGTGGGTGGGTGCCATCCAAGCGGGCGGGCGGCGGCGGCAGTGCCAATACACTACCAATACCAATACTATGTACATAGTAGTACATTACCTTCTCTGCCTTGCTTGGCTGAAGTCTTACAGACTACTACCATCGGTATCTCTTCGTTGTTCGGGCCCGATTCTCACGGTGTTAAAAGGATGCAGTTTATTCGTGTAACGAGAAAATGGATTTGAGCGTTTCGGCTCTCTTACCTAAGATTGACTGTTCAGTTTTGATGATGCCTGTTGAGTTTACAGCTGGGTAAGATAGATAGATGCCTAGTTGTAGAGTTGACTTGTGCCCGCCCAGCCTTTCTCCCGATGTGTGTGTAAGGATGTGCCGCCGGCTGATCCGTTGTCGAGGATTCTCCCGAGATCCAGCTGCGCCGCCAGATGCCACGAGACACCCAAAGTCCTCTTGTCGTTCTAACCGGGTACCTCACCATACACACACATACACACACACTCTCTCTCTCTCTCTCTCCCAATTTAAATAAATAAAAAAGAGAAAGGGGAGATATCGGGCCGTGTCCGCCTGACACGGCGCAGCTAGCTGAAGGAACCCGGTGGAGGACAACATCACCAACTTGAACCATATAATTGAACAAAGAAAGTAACTGCAGCTGCCCGGTTGAGAATGAATGGAGAGTTCTTCCAAAGACTGGACTAAGTACCTAGGAGATATCAGGGGCATTTGTTATCACAGCCCCGTGGCTGCATTTGCCGGCCTCTATTGATACGAACTTGGGTCGACAAGTTGGACGGTGATTGTTGTTATGTAGTTCTACGTGCTCGACAAGGTGATAGAAGAGAGTTTCCCAGTTGTGGAAACTATGTTAAACATGAATACAGTCGTGTCCGATTCTCGAGTCTTGTCGACAAGCCTCGAACTGAGTTACCCAAGACGAAGCGAATGGACAAAAGAACCCCAGACAAGAAGAGTGACCTATGTTTGTGTAATTGCCGATAATAGTTGACTACCCAGACTACTTTGGTGGCTTGTCTTCCTCAGAGTCTGCTTCGTCTTTTGCATAGTAATTGGTATATTTGGTCATAAGAGAAAAGATGGACAGCGAAGCCGAGAGCGAGCGAGACCATTTGGAGATTTATTATGCGAGTAAGGATTCCGGTTTTACATCCAGTACTGGGTGTACTGTTGAAACACCCAAAATGAACATTGGCTCAAGAGTAAGAAGTCTTGATTGTCTTGCATATTGTTGACATGGCGTGCATTTGAACCCGTGCCCCTTATCCCAAACCTGAGGACTTAACAATACCAATATTGTTTTTATAAACAGACAGGTTATATGTTGCTGAAGTAGTGTTCTTTGCAACGACACTAACAAGAGCAGACAGTTTTGCGAACCGAAAAATTTGCACTGGTCCTAATATATATCACACGCCGTAGTGGGACATCAATGGTATGTGCAAACTAAACCTTAATGTTATCAGGGACTAGCAAGACAGTCTGAGCCCTTAGAGAGACTTATGTAGTCTTATTGACATATGGTTGTAAAGGATAACATTTCTACCAGGTTTCAGCTCACTTTTAGTTGAGTCTGAAGCACTAGGAGAGGTGTCGGGTGTAGATGGTATGGAGAAGTTGAAGTGCGAGACACCTTATATAACCCGTTTATCAAGAGCGCACCTCCACAGCTCAAGTTCCCAAGCAAAACAGCTTCTGCTTCGAATTTTTTACCCGGTCAACTGAGACTGGGGCGGTTGTTACTGTGAGAAATGAAAGTGGTATTAACATGTCTACTGTATATTCCGTCGAGTCCGTAGCCGCCATATGCAACACATTACCTAGAATAGAAAAACTTACGCCGACGTAGCTCAGTAAAACTCACGCAGGGGGGTATACCTGTCGTCGCCTCTTGGAAGGAAGAGCTTGATCTTACAGCGGTCGCCCACCACAGCTGTGGTGCCAATTACCGAATACGGCGACCTGTCTTGCTGTGAACCCGGAACATCACTCCAACCGGGAAGCTGAAGCCACTTTATTCTGATTTACTTGCAGGACTCCAATTAAAGATTTTGAATTGATTTTCGAATGAGGTTTTACACGAATCAGAGAAACATGATAACCAACGAGGATGATGTCAGCACTCAGCAGGGGATATCAGAGCTAACGGTTGAGTCTATCGGCCAAAGGAGTCAAACGCCAAGTAACCAAAGGGAACTTACCAACTTTGGATGCGATGCACCGATCTAGGTTGGCTGTAATCACTAACTTTGGTTAGCGAAGGGAAAGGCCATTGTCAGTTGTGTCGGCTGACTGAAATATTTGGCGTGCGTGTTTAATAATACGTGGGAATAGCTTCACTCGGCGGCTGATGATTAGTATGTGATTACTCAGGTTGTTTGTATCTTTTGCTAACGGCTGCACGGACTCGTCAGCAAACCCAGAGATGAATGTGATTACATGATTATATATCAACAAATTTGGACTATAAGTATACCATCCAAATCCTATCCCAACCTACCAACTTTTGCAACAACTCGAGCCAAAACAAGCCTCTCAATCAAGACATTTTCTCGCACCAACAAAATAGCGGTTCAGCATGCACTTCCTCAACCTCGCCGCAAAGGCAGCACTCGTCTTCTTGTCCATGGCTGCCACGATTGACGCAACGGCGACGGCGAATCCGGTCTCGGACCGAATCACCGCCATCAGCCATAGAACCATTGCCTCGAAACGGTCGTTCGCGGATACCCGCGCCGCGCTCGAGGCAGTGCTTCCGCCACTGGACTACAAGTTCAGAGACCTTTTGAACACCCATGACCCCCAAGGCGCTCTCGCAACTCTGAAGGCGTTGCCGACCCTGAACAACTTCACGGCGCCGCGCAACTTTGGACAACTCATCGAGATCTACAACATCACGGGCCATAACGCAATCTAGTACGATATTGGAAACCCGTACACGGCATCCAAGTTTGCTCGCTACAACTTCGGCGCATCTGTAAGTTACAAAGTCACGATTTAAATCATGTACGTACGTACCCCTGCTGACCTCATAACCGCAAGCTCTACGCACCTATTCGGGTGTCTCTGCTAGAGGACTCATTTAGCGTGACGAAGTTCGTGTACGATAGGCCCACGGACTACCTTTGGGCAGTTTGGGGACCCGGGAATCGACCGGGTCGCAGTGTTGCTCGACAACGAACTCACCCAGCTGTTCCTTTTTGTTGGTGGCTGGCCTTCAAGCTGGCCTCTTCCTCCTTTGCCATGAGACGGCCATCTATTCTAGCTCATCTTGTGGTGGTTGGGACGGACAACAGTCTGGATGGCGGTGACATGGCGATGGTACCCCGTTGGCTCGATAAAATGGCTGGACTATGGCTGGACTATGGCTGGACTATGGCTGGCTATTCACTTACACTTCTCATATCGCGACTTAGCTACTAGCAAGTTTGCTTATTTACTTTCTTGCATAACACACATACCATTTTTACCTATCCCGAAAATATACGTACTTGGAAACATTAAGAATTATTGGGCTTTAGTTCTACAGATATCTGGGCGGTAGACATACGAACTGCGTATTCCCTCTTCACATGTCTCGACTAGATATCCAAGCAGCTCTTGTTATAGAATAATTCTATACGCTCTCCCAGCTCTAGCTTGCACATATATCAGTGACCCGAAGAGTGGCGGTAATTATCACTGCAAATAGGAGATGTCTTGCCATACGTGCACTTGGGGGGGGGGGGGGGGGGGTCACCCTTCACCCTTGCCAATAAACCTCGGGGACATTGTTTAAATACCTATATCTACATCACTCACTAATTGGAATATCAATATAGATATTGATCAAAAAGACCAAAAAGAACATACAACACCAGGGATTCGCTGGTGGTCACCCACCCAACTACTGGTCTGGCGGTCGCTGGCTTGTCTATGGGAGAGCGGACGGGATCCCGAATTTTCCAGTGCCTATGGTCGTATGTGAAAGACTGAAGCTGTATTCGATTACTTCCATCTACCTTGTGAGGAGACAGCGATCGGCATGTGTGATGGAATAATAGGCGTTTTAAGGCCAGTTGTTGGTGAAAGGGTGTCACTAATATTGTAGCGGCTGTGCTAAACTTGCGGTGTTGTGAGAAAGAGCACCGCAATTATTTAATATGCTGTCTCATTGTTGAAGAATGGTGTTGAGGGGGAAAAGGGGGTGGGAGTGTCTTCCAATGCTCCAAGTCCCCTTAACCACCAGTACACCCCTGTCCTGGACCAAGCCACAACGCAGCGCCCCCCCCCCCCCCCTTCCAGCTTTCCCAGTGCGGGGCTCCTCCACTCACAGCGACATTGAACAAGCCCACCAATTCCATCAGCCTTGCGCGGACTTCCCTTGAGAAGCCCAAACCACATTCCCCCACGATTCGTGAGTCGCAATAGTTACTAGACGACGCAACACTATATTTCCGACACCCAAACGAGAGAGCCGCCTATTTCGACTCTCGAGCTAGCTCGCTGGGCAAGCAAGCAGCCACGCACCGCCTCCGCCGCCCACCATGTCCATCATCCAACAGCACACGCAGGCGTCGCTCAGCGATGCCTGGCGCACCATCGACATCGACGCACTGCAGGAGGACTCGTGCGTCAACTTCGACACGTCGACCCTGCACCCACCCCTGCCCGAGATCAGTGAGGCCGAGGTTCGCCAGCTCACGAACCAGGTGCGCCAGCTGCTACGGGGCGGCGATGCCGAGGGCGCCCTGCGCGGCTGCTTGGAGTCGCCCGTCTATAATGGCAAGGATGAGGCAAAGGTTCGTTATGCCAAAAGAAAAAGAAAACCATACATAACATCCTCCCAAGTGGTCCATCGCTGAACTGTTATATCTTCCCAACCCAACCAGGAAGCGCACCTCCAGACGGTCATTGAGGTGCTCCAGTCCATCAAGGCGAGCGACATGACGCCCATGCTCCAGCGCATCTACGGCAGCCCGGGCGGTAGCGAATGTCTCGACGTGCTGATGAAATACCTGTAGGCCCTTTACCCTCCTCTCTCCTTTTTTTAAAAAAAAAAAATCTTTTTACCCTCGTGTCGCTAACGTGGACTACCCGCTTTCCAGATACAAGGGTATGACTACGACATCCACGCCGTCTGGGGCGGCCGCCGCAGCAAGCGGTCCGCGGACGCCGACACGTATGACACCGCAGCAGACGGGATTCAGCCAGATGAGCGGGAGACCTGGCGTGTCGAGCGAGTCGACGGGCGCAGCCATGAGCGTGCTGCTCAGCTGGCACGAAAAGGTGGTGGACGTGGCTGGGATGGGTTGCATAACGCGGTGTATGACGGACTGGCGGAAGGTATGATGAGATCTCCTTCTCTTCTTGATCTACCCAAAGTTGTAAACAATGAAAAGGGGAAAAGAGAGAAATTGAAGGATTATGCCAGCGATGATGAAATTTAAATTCTATTTGGCCTCCTGGGAGGTCTGTGAGAGCGCAGAGACAGGTGTTCTTGTCGGGATACGTCTTGTTGTATTTGACTTTGGAATTCTCTGCTTCTTAGCTACCCTTGTCCAGTGATTTGCATTTCGGCATGTGTAAACGACCGAAGAACATTCCCGAGACCAAGAGTGCGAAAGTGATATTTCTGTGTTGGTGGGAGAAAAACCTTGGTCTGGGGATATCAAGTCCACTGCAATACCTTCTGGCAATACGAAAACAAAATGATCAAAACTATACACTCAGGTCATGAAATTGCATGACTTCTCGATTAAGGGCCGCGGTTATCATTACAGGTATGTACAAATTCGTCGCACATACACCTATTTCTTCTCGAAAAAGTCCTTGAGATTGATATCACCGCTGCCCCTTGGAAGCGGCTTTGCCTGGTCAGCAGACTCATGCCACCCGATCATGTGGATGATCCTAAATGTAGCAGGTATAGTGCCGTCCTCGTTCCCATGGAGCTGCCGATAGATGGCGTCGGCCGCAAGAAGCACGTCACGGTTCAGACCGCCCATCTCGCGGCCCAAAATGGCGCTGCTTTCGCCCATGGCCTGCAGGTCCTGCATCAGCGCAAACGAATCCGGGTAGTCGACGATGATGTCCTCCACATCTACCGTGAGCATCTTGAAGCCGGCCTTCTGCAGCAGCCCGCCCACGTCCCGGGTGTCGGCGAGCGGTGACACGCGCGGCGACATGCCGCCCTTGCGCTCTTGCTCCGCCAGCTGGAGCGACGTGCGCAGCTCGAAGAGCGTGTCTCCGCCCAGCATGGCCCCGATAAACGGGCAGTCGGGCTTGAGCACGCTGTTGATCTGCGCTAACACCCCGGGCAGGTCGTTAACCCAGTGCATGCTCATGCTGCTCAGCACCATATCAAACGACGCCGGGCCAAATGGTATGCTCTCTTCGTCGGCGAGGACGTGGCGCGTGATGGCCATGTCGGTGCTCGTGTTGAAGGGCAGCTCGGCGTCGCGATAAAGCAGCGTCTCGGACGAATCGGCCGCCACTAGCTCCGAGATCTTGGTCGCGATGGGCGTCGAGATGGGCATGGCGGGATCGGGGTCGGGGTTCTCCCTTGTTAATGCCCGCGCGATGTTGCACGAGTTGGCTCCGAGATCGAGCACGCGGGGAAAGTGTCGTTTGATATCCTAGCCCACCATGTTAGCTGAAGCTCGAGTGCCACCCCCAAATGAGATAGATTTGGGGGGGGGGGTTGTATGAGCAGATAGATGCCTACCAGAAGCCGTTCGCAGACTCGAGAGGCGACCTCATCTTTCAAGTAGTCGGCCTCCCTGCTGCGCTCGACATGGCCGCCGGCCCTCTCCTTCTGCAGCCATTTTGTCCGGCGATTGAAGACTTCGAAAATTGGGCCGCCCGACGTTTGGAAGGCGTAGCACCGGCGACTGGTCGGCGCATTAAGCAGTCTGGAAATATTCTGCGGCCTGCAGACTCGGGCAAGGTTCAGCCGCATCCTCTGAGTGCTGCTGGTAGGAAACAATGGCCTGGCATTCTGGGGATTTTGAAGCTTCAGAGATGATCAAAATGGAGCGGCGAGCAGCGTCATAACCGGATGCTCCCTCCCAATGACCCATGCTTAATATTTGTACAGTGTACATACATACTAACCACACAACCACACAACGGCTACGGTTGTGGCGAGAGCTGCATGAATGTGGTTAGCGCCAGGAAATATGCCCAGTAATGCCGCGCCGTGTTACTGTAGTATTTAATCGATAGCGCATTTCGTGCTACAGTGGTGTAGCGCGCCCCCAAAAGGCGCATGCGGGGAATATCCGATGAAAGGGCCAGGATCCCCAATCCGACCTTGCCGTCCGCTCTTTTTTGAGGTCCACCAGCACTGACCTGACCTGCGAGCGAGCCCCAGCCAGTCCACCTCCCGGAACAACCGTACCCCCTGAGACTAGACCTACCTAGCATGATCAATCAATCGGCCGACTCGATACACGTCGCTAGCCTTTTAGCTGCTGTTGTCCCCAGCGGGTTGAATGAGTGCACGGCAGCCGTAATAAGACCAAGCGCGTACATACGGATACTGCCTGCACCCGGCTGTCGTTCGTGCTGACGACCTGACGACCCGACGACGAGCGCGAACGCAAACAATTGCCCACCCCCCTTTGTCCCTTCTGCGGTCGTCCTCGACGAACGACACGCCCACGTCGAAAACTGTCGCCAACCTCGATGGGCCAATCCCCTCTGCCATGACGTATAGCTGTTGAAAGCTTGCTCAGACGATTTCTGCCTCTGGACTGGTTGGGCATACATATATATATATATTGGAAGCGGAGGAAGGGCGCGCGCAGTTATTGATCACCACATCCCCCCTCTCCCCTGCCTGAAGACACGAGCATAGAAACGAGGTCTGTCGTCCTATGACAACATCGACCATCATGTCGTCTTCAACCACTGCCGGTTTTCTGGGCCGGTCCAGCAGCAGCAACTCGAACATGCGGGGCCTGGTGCAGTTCATTGCAGATCTGCGGAATGCAAGAGCCCGTGAGCTAGAGGAGAAGCGCATCAATAAAGAATTGGCCAATATCCGGTATGCCGAAAGAAGCCTCACCAATATTGCCTCAGATGTCGCTGACTCTTTTTTTCTCCTCCTAAAGGCAAAAGTTTAAAGGTACGCGCGCACCGCCCCCCTTCACTGCTTTGTCTCTGTTGGTAGGTAGGGTAGACGGATCCATGGATACTGACAGCATTGCGCAGATGGTAATCTGAGCGGATATCACAAGAAGAAATACGTCTGCAAGGTTTGTTTCCTCAGTAAAGCTGTTTCTTTTGAGTGAGCATCGGGTTGACTCGAGGGACGTGATAGCTCCTCTATATATACATCCTAGGATGGAACGTCGATTTTGGCCACCTCGAGGCCGTTAATTTGATCTCGGCGAGCAAATACTCGGAGAAGCAGATTGGCTACCTGGCCATGACTCTGTTCCTCCACGAGAAGCACGAGCTGTTGCATTTGGTTGTGAACAGCATAAGGAAAGACTTGTTGGACCACAACGAACTATTCAACTGCCTTGCGTTGCACGCGATTGCCAATGTTGGCGGCCGAGAGATGGGCGAGGCGCTGAGCGGGGAGGTTCACAGACTTTTGATCTCGCCGTATGTTTTCTGAAGACCGAGTCTGGAAGTCTGTATGCTGACACATAGGCAGTACATCAAAAGCGTTCGTCAAAAAGAAGGCCGCACTCACACTCCTCCGCCTTTATCGCAAGTACACGGATATAGTCCAGCCGCAATGGGCGGAACGGATAATATCTCTGATGGACGACGTTGACTTGGGTGTTGCATTGTCTGTGACGTCTCTCGTCATGGCCTTGGCGCAGGACAACCTTGAGCAATACAAAGGCGCATATACCAAGGCCGCCGCTAGAATGAAGCGAATCTTGATCGACGGCGAGTACGGGTCAGACTACCTGTACTACAAGGTTCCATGTCCGTGGATCCAAGTGAAGCTTTTGCGTTTGCTGCAATACTTCCCCCCTTCAGGTATGGCGCATCTCACAACTGATATGGCTGGTGGCAAGCTAACAGCATCAAGACGATAGTCACGTCCGGGACATGATCCGGGAGTCGCTCCAAAAGATATTAAACCTAGCCCTGGAGACGAGCAAGAATGTGCAACAAAACAATGCGCAAAACGCTGTCCTGTTTGAGGCCATCAACCTTATTATCCATCTTGACACCGAGCACGCTTTGATGAAACAGATCTCATCAAGGCTGGGCCGTTTCATTCAGTCAAGGGAGACGAACGTCCGCTACCTGGGATTGGAAGCCATGACCCATTTGGCAGCTCGCGCCGATACCTTGGATCCCATCAAACAACACCAAGATATCATCCTAGGGTCGCTCAAGGATCGAGATATCAGTGTCCGACGAAAGGGGTTAGATCTCCTCTACAGCATGTGCGATTCGACGAATGCGCGCGCTATTGTTGGCGAGCTGCTGCACTATCTGCAAAACGCAGATTTTGCCATCCGGGAAGAGATGGTCCTCAAGATCGCTATCCTGACCGAGAAGTACGCTACCGATGTGCAGTGGTATGTCGACATATCCCTTCGCCTCATAGCCATGGCCGGCGACCATGTCAGTGATGAGGTGTGGCAGCGGGTCATTCAGATTGTCACAAACAACGAAGAGCTTCAAGTCTATGCCGCGCAGAATATTCTCCAGTACATGAAGCAGGACCACTGCCACGAGACGTTGGTCAAAATTGGGGCCTACATTCTTGGAGAATTTGGACATCTCATTGCCGAGGAAAAGGGTTGCAGCCCCATTGAGCAGTTTCTTGCTCTCCAAGGCAAACTTGCCGCCTGCTCCTCGAGCACCCGGGCCATGATTCTGTCCAGCTTCATCAAATTTGTCAATCTCTTCCCAGAGATCAAGCCTCAGCTTGTGGGCATTTTCAACGTTTACAGCCATACGCTCGACTCGGAGCTCCAACAGAGGGCTTGCGAATATCTCACCCTTGCAAGCCTCCCCTCGGACGATCTGCTCCGGGCCATCTGCGACGAGATGCCTCCGTTTCCCGAACGCCAGTCAGCCCTGCTCTCCAGATTGCATCAGAAACACGCCAACACCAGCGACAAACGGACTTGGGTTGTCGGTGGCAAAGACGCAAACGCGGACAGCTCCGAGCTCACAATGGTCAAAAACCCAGGTCTTAGGAGGACCTTCAGCACAAATGGCCGTGCGGGCACAGACAGTCCAACAAACGGCAAGGCAAATGGTAGCAACGGGCACTCGGCATCGAGCGATCTTTTGGGCCTTGACATGAACAACCTTGGGCCAGCGGAGGCGAAGGCGCTCAAAGCGCCGCCCAACCTTGCCAGCGCCGCCCATTTGTCGCCTGGTTGGGAGCGGGGATTCAACAAGCTTATGCTCAAGGCAGACGGTGTGCTCTTCGAAGACGGACAGTTCCAGGTCGGCGTCCGCTCCGAGTATCGCGGTGAGATGGCTTGCCTGATCATGTACTTCACCAACAAAACCCCGGCCCTCGTCAGCTCCTTCACCACCACACTAGATCTGGACGACTCGGAAAAGCCCAGTTTGACCTGGGATGTCAAGGGCCTGCCCGACACCACAATCGCTCAGGGCGCTCAAGCGCAGCAGGTAGTCGTATTTGAGGCGAAGAAGGTGTTCGAGAAGAGCCCGACCATCCGCCTCAGTTACCTTGCAGGCGCACTCCAAGCGCTTACCCTCAAGCTTCCCATTTCGATTCACAAGTTTATGGACCCCGCAGAGCTTTCCGCTGAAGATTTCTTCAAGCGGTGGAAGCAGATCGGTGGTGCGCCTCGCGAAGCCCAGCAGGTATTTGGCCTCGCGGGCCCGAAGGACGGCAAGAGGGAGATTAATGAAAAGTTTATGAGGAGCGTCCTCGAGGGCTTCCGGTGGGGTGTTCTGAACAGCGTCGACCCCAACCAAAAGAATTTTGTCGGTGCTAGTGTGGTGCATACTTCTGAGTCGGGCAAGTTTGGGTGTCTGCTGAGACTGGAGCCGAACTATACCACCCAGGTAAAGAACTTTTTCCTTTGGCAGTATGGCTGGTTGCTAATATATTGATTAGATGGTGCGCTTGACGATTAGAGCCACGGACGACACGTTGCCGCCCGTGCTCTTGAAGTTGATGGTGGAGCGGATCTCGGCCGGCATGTCCACCTCCCCTGAGAAGAAGATGACGCCCACGGCGAGTGAAATTTCGGACTCTTTTAAGAACGTAATGGTGAGGTGAGAAGGTGGGAGATTGGACGAGTTGATAATTGTTGATGGATGTTATTGCTGTTGTTGAGTTTTGCTTGATGATGTATGTCAAGCATTGGGCATTTTCGCGGACGATGACGGCGGAATGATGTTTAGTGGTAGCACTGAACGTGGAAGAAAAGCATACCCCTTTTTTCCCCAAGAGGCGTTTCTATGTTTCTCTTGTTTATGTTGTCGCTGCTGTCGTTATTTGCATGGAATGGGAAAATAATATGGGTTTCAAACCGACTTGTGTGTTTGTCGTCGTTGCTTGACGGTTCGCATATAGGTAACCATGGCAGGGAGTTTTGTTTCAATCGCATACTTACATAGCTCTGAGAACATTTGAAAATATATGATGGAAAAGTTGAGAAACGTTGTGGAATATATGTTGCTCAACTTAGCTCAACCCCAGACCCCCTGCGGAAAGGGCGAAGAGAACGTTCATTTATTGCCCTACATGTGTGCCAATCAATCATTGAACAAGATATCAGGACAGGAGACTAGTGTGAAGTGAAAGCGGAATACCTGAACTTCACCTTGTTCAATACCTTGCCCAGGACTATCACTACGACAAGGGTGTGCGGCACTGGATTATTATGCATATCGTCATGTCTTTGAGAAGGGATAGATGGCTTTATTCGGAGCAAAGCAAGCAGTCACTCCATGATTTGACAAGAAACTACACCCCCCCCCCTTTTCTTGACATTGTAAATGTATTTTGTTTTCGCCTTGCCCTTCAAAATCGCCATAATGTCACTATGTTATAACTAGGTACATATGCCAAAGAGCAACATTGTATCAATTGGGAGTCCTTAATTCCAGGGCGGTAAAGGAGAGCGACAACTCAGACGCAGCTAAATTTACATAGACTACCTAGGCAATGCCAGGAAATAACCCACCTGCTTGATATAAAAGAATATAGGCCGGGTAGGTCGGCATGTATGCATCCAAGAGCTTCTATAACCTGGATGAGAAAAGCCAAAGCTGACAACCTTAGCCGACAAACTGTGTGTGTGTGCTATTGATAACGTCGTTGCCCCTTTATCCGTACCATCTTCAAATACGAATATCAAATATACATATCGGCTCACTCACCCATAAAGAAGGAAGCGAACGCTTGGCCAAAGGTGAACAATGTCCGAGCATTTCTTCACTTGATTTCTTAAAGGAATTTATGTTCTTATACCCACCTATCCCCCCAGTGAGCATCTCTTATTAGGGGGATAAGTGTGTAAGGGTCCAGGGGCTTAAGGGGCTTAGGGGCTTGAGAGAAAACGGAGGGTTAGGGTTTGGCCATTCATCTCGAGCAGCTTTCCACCTTCTAGTGATAATACACTTCAACTCACTTCTCCATTTCCCCAAAAGGAAATAGAAAAGGTACCGACTCTTCATTACAAGATGAATGATTTGCTCGGATTTCCCAACTCTGGTTGGTCAAAGCCAGAAATTTGTGTGCTAGTTACTGACATTTTTGTCTTGTTAGACGTGCTGAAATGGGGAAATGGCAACATACACAGCTTGTAACAGTCGACAACAAAATAAAGTTATTCTGCTTTGCAAAAACTTTGAGCTTAACATTTCATAGCCAAATCCTGTCGTAATCATATACAGTTCGCAGTTTGCCCAAACCATAGGCGAGTATCATCGCTTGTCCCTTGATTGTCCCAATAATGCGCTTGCTCCCCCCTCCCTCCCACAAAATTACCCAGCTGACACGACCACTTACCTCAAAACCTCATTGTCTCCCTCCGGCTTTTTTTAAAACAACGGGCCGCCCAGCCGGATGGCCACAGACTTGTTCTGTGTGTAGTTGGCTAGAGCCGCCTCGCCGAGCTCGCGGCCAATGCCCGACTCCTTGTAGCCGCCGAAAGGCAGCTGGTGGTGAAGCATATTATAGCAGTTCACCCAGACTGTGCCGGCCCGCAGCGAGTTGCTCACGCGGATGGCCGTGTTGAGGTCCTTGGTGTGAAGAGCCGCGGCAAGGCCGTAGGTGCTGTCGTTGCCGAGCTGGATAACCTCCTCCTCAGTACTAAACTTGGCGATGGCGCACACGGGGCCAAAGATCTCCTCCTGCATGATCTTCATCTCGGGCGTCACATTGGTGAAGATAGTGGGTTGGATGAAGTAGCCCTTGTCACCATGGCGCTCGCCGCCTGTCTCAACTGTGGCGCCCTCCTCCTTGCCGGCCTTGATGTACTCCATAATGCGGTCATATTGCAGCTGGCTGACCTGCGGGCCCTGGAAAGTGTCGTCGGCGAACGGGTCGCCAACCTTGTTCTCCTGTGCCCGCTTTGTAAAGGCTGCGACGAATTTGTTGTAAACGCCGTCCTGCACATAGACACGCGAGCCGGCGCAGCAGCACTGGCCGTGGTTATAGTAGATACCGAAGTTGACCCAGCTAACGGCCGCCTCAATGTCGGCGTCGTTAAAGATGATATTGGGGGACTTGCCGCCGAGTTCCAAAGTCACCTTCTTCAGGTTGGACGAGGCAGCAGCCTTCATGATCAGACGGCCAACAACGGTCGAGCCGGTGAACGCCACCTTGTCAATGTTCATGTGCGAGGAGATAGCTGCGCCAGCCACTCTGCCGAAGCCGGAGATGATGTTCAGGACACCTGGGGGGAATCCGGCTTCCTTGACGAGCTGGGCAAAGACAAGCCCAGACAGCGGGGTCTGCTCAGCAGTCTTTAGGACAATAGTGTTGCCTGTGGCGAGAGCGGGGCCAATCTTCCAGGCCAGCATCAGGAGCGGGAAGTTCCAGGGGATGATCTGGCCACAGACACCCAGAGGCTCTTGCCTGGTGTAGTGGAACATATCTGGCGAAATGTCGATGGTCTTGCCCTCGATCTTGTCCGCCCAGCCACCATAGTACCGGATGCAGCCTACCACGGCACCAACGTCTCCGCGGGCCATGGTGATAGACTTGCCATTGTCTAGAGACTCGACGGCAGCCAGGAGATCGATGTTCTTCTCGCACAGCTCAGCTAGCTTGAGCAGATACAGGCCGCGCTGCTGGGGAGTAGTGTGGCGCCATGAGCCGTCAAACGCCCTCCGGGCAGCGGCAACGGCGATATCGACGTCTTTCTCAGTGGCCTCGCTCACGGAGCAGATGACCTCCTCGGTTGTGGGGTTGATGACCTCGAAGGTCTTTTTCTCGACGCCCTCGACAAACTCATTATTGATGAAACTGCGGACAGGACGGGCCGTATTAGACCAGCTAAAAGGAAGAAAAGAAAGAGACAAGGATAATAATGCCAGGCGACTTACAGTCCGGTCGGCTGCTTGAAGGTGCCGGTGACCGGCGTCTTCAGTTCGGCGTAAAGGTGCGCCATCTTAGTGGTTATGGAATAGGGGGGATGGAAGATGGATATTTGGAGAAGTTCAACTTCGGATGATGTTGGAAGCTGGACAAAGCTGGGGAAGATTGGAAAGATGGGATGACTACCTGCCCGAACTTAAATGCAAAAAATTGGAGAGGGGTAGACAAAGGAGGTCGACGAAGTGGCGATGGGGGGGGGGGGAATGGGGGAGAAATTATGACCTACGAACTCGGCGGGGGGGTAAGTCTGTCCAAAGCGGGGTTGTTAAGATGGAAGTGTGACACCGGCGGAAGTACGGGCGGGAAGACCAGCAGTCTCTTCGAAAAGCCCAAGGTACCCAAGGTATCTAGGTACTTACCTGCCTCCCTACCTGGGTGGTAAACACCGGTACATGTCTTACCCGGTAGAGCTTTCTGGCAGAGTCTCATTCTCGAGCTTCCGGTTTGAAGATGAGGTGCTGCCCCTATCTTCCCCCTCGAGAATGACTCGCGGGCGTCAGCAAGGGGCATGGAAACCCAAGTCCCAAGAGTCTTGTCCCACTGGAGGAGTCGAACCTCGTTGTCCAACGGAGACGAACCAGCGATGCTGGGAGTTCCAATGGCGTTGTCATTGGCACTACCGACACGCATTATCACTGGCCCGATCCCTTACACGCTTTCCCCGCATCATGGAGAAGTGTAGCGCACGTCGATCCGCTGCCCCGCTCGAGGAATTTCCATTGTTAAGCTGAGTGAGAGTGTCGTCCAAAGATTAGTATACATGTACATAGGTAAGGTATGATGGCAGTCAGCACCCCCTCTGCCTTTTTGGGCTAGCTCTGAGCGCACAACCCCGTTTCAACAGAGCAGAAGCGGACGAATGGGCGAGAATACCATGGCGAGCTCCTGCTTGTTGATAGGAGAGAGCTTTCAGCAAAGGACACTATTTCGGGGGGCATGACGTGTAGGATGTAATCCGACGCCTCTGAAGATCCTTACCCCGCATCGAGGTGGGGGGAGGGGGCTTCGGTCTCGGCAATCTCGAAGTAGCCTCTTTCTTGCTTGTCGATTCAACGCCTCGCTCAGGTTCCGGCCATCACGGATCCGTGAGTGCAACTAGAGAAGGACGCTAAACCAACCTCTAGTTCTAGTCCTTGTCCTGAGCTTGGAAACAAAATGTTAGGAGCAGCTCTCCCAATGTTCCAAGTTCGGGCTATTATGAAGCGAGAGGGAGTAGCAGCCAGTGGTGTGCGGTTATCGGCAGATCCAAGTCTGGGGCGTATTTTTATCATTGGATTCCATGCTCCAGCAGTCCAGATCGTCAATCGGATAACAACGGCTCCGCGCCGTTCGACCGTGGGTAGGTGAGGCCTAGTCTATGTCAACCTCCGGCTCTCCGAGATCCTTCCGTGTCCCCGGAACCCATGGTTGTAATTGGTATGCTGTCGGTCGTGGGTCCGTCCTGGCACTCGATGGATGAGGCTCGTTGGAGAAATCGAACCATCCCCTCTCTTCACAGAAGCGCTGAGGTGTCGGATTCCTCCGGTCAACGGAAATATGTACTCGGTTGCTTTTTGATGAAAACCGCAAAAGAGCGGGCGTTCGAGAAGACCCTGTGCACGGGAGCCTATCATGGCAGATGCCAAGCCCCACAGACAGAAGTATAGGCAGACGCCAGAAAGAGCTGCACTGAGAAAGTCTCAGGTCCTAGGTACCTTATTTATCTGCTGTCTCCAGGAATTTGAGGCAGGTGCGTTCCCTTCGCATACATGCGTCTTCCATCCCGACATGGATGTGTAGATTGTCAAAATAGAAGGAACCCGGTCCCAGCAGCCTGGAGGCTGGAATGCCCAGATGCTGGGTGGTGGTCGGAGTCCACAGCAGGCGCCTTCCCGTGTGAGAAACTGGAGCAGTTCAAAGTCTGCAAAAAGATCAAACCATGGTTAATCTTGGCGCCGTGAGTGTTCCTTGGTCTTGGGTATTCGAACAAGGTAAATTTTATCGATATTCTGCTTTTTTTGCTTCCCAACGCGAGTGGATTTTTTCTGTCTCTGCATTTAATTGTTGGGGGTGTGTATCGGACTCTGGGGCAAAAAATAAGGGCAACTTTTTTGGAGATCGGACGTCAGAAAATTTCTCCGACATCCCGCCTTCACAGTCAGACAGACAGTCCAGGTAGGCCCGCCGTGCTCGATCGCCGCACCATCGCCGCCGACCTTGAGCTTCTCGAGAATAAGCCGATCAGCCGACTGTCTTGCTCCTCCGAGCTGGGGCCTGGATCTCTCAACAGCCCGACCGCCTCAGGCTTTCTCCAGCCGAGCAATTCACGTCTCAATTCCTACCAAACCCCAAGCCAGGCCACTCGTCTCGCGGGGCAATTCGCAGATAGCGTCGCCCCCGACGGTCCCAATCCATCTCAATGGGCAACAAAAACTTAACATGGCCGACTCAACATCAGCTCTGTCTATAGAGGCAGATCTTTTTGCCGCTTTTGCTGCTGCCGACGATGCGCCAATTGCAGAGCCCGACCACCACAACCACCACCACCATGCCCCAATCGCTATGGAGGCGCCTCGGACGGGCACTGCCCATCACGATGTTCAGCCTCCCCACGATCCCACCCATGCTCAACTTCGAGACCTTCAACTCTCCCAAGCCGCGCCTCTCTCGACACCCCAGGAGGCTCCCGTAGATCCCTTTTCAAAGCGACTTCGAAGTCCAGATCACTTCCAAGACAACAATGCTAAGCGCCAGAGGACAGAACAAGTTGAGGAGGACCAGGGCGGGCGGAAAGAAGAGGCAGAGCACGGAGGACCCAACTTGGACCTTGCGGCAATGCTGAGTGATGCCCTCGCATCGTTCGACGCGCAGAGCACCGAACCCGACCTGCATCACCACGACCACCCAGCTATGCACGAGCCGCCTTACATGCCCGATATGCCGCCCGACAGGGATATCGAGATGACTATGGACGGCCCAGTCGATGGCACCGCAGAAACAGCAGCAACGGCGGCGGCTCCGTCGGCAACCGCCACGCCAGGGCCAGAGCGGATGAATAAGATCATGAAGGTCTCTAGCAACTCGACCTATATGATGCGCTCCATGAGTCTTCCCGTTCTTGGCAACCTCGCCGTCCAAATTCTGGTCAGGCTCTCGTCGCAGTCACGAGCCGAGACAGACTCGCTTCTGTCCGATCCCGATTCCGAGTTTCGTAAGGCGTACGATATCTTGAGGAACATGTTTACCCTTGTGAGAAAAATGTTTTCCGACTACCCGCTCCTCTTCCCGGACGAGCTGGATATCAGTGACTCGGAAGACCGCGAGACAATTCGCATGTCTAATCTGGCTGCTACCGCCGCAAGCGTTCTCGTTGACAAAGATGTGGCTTTGGAAGACGTTCACGATTTTATGCTCTCCATATTTGTTCCCGAGGACGGAGAATACAAGGATAGCTTGACCGACTTTCTCGTTGGTCTCAAAACGCGTGTCTTTTTGGACGCTTTAAAGATCCAGAGCGAAACGCCACCTACATCGGAGCTGCTAGACAAGCTCTTCCCTGAAAACTTTGACGAGTCCCTCAAGCAACGAAGTGGTGATGAAGTCTTGAGTGCTGACGAGGAGCGCCTTGTTCAGCAAGTAAAAACACGAAGGGATTTCTTGCTCCAGGCTACAAGCGATGAGTCGGCCAAATGTTTGTTATTCCTTCAACTGTGTTTTAACTTATGCTTTAACTAACCTGCGAAGTGTCTTCAGATAGCGAGTTCTCCTTGGAGAATTTTACTGAGAGCATGAGCACATTCCTGCAAGGTCATCTCAGCACTGTTGTGGAATATGCCGAAAAGTACGGCGTCAACATTCCTCTCAGTGAGGATAGTGCAGGGACAGGCCAGGTCTCCAACGACAATACGACTCAGGAAGACCAAGACCAAGAGACACAAGGCCAAGGAATCGAACCGCAAGAACACGACGACTTGGCAGCTCTCCTTCAGTCCGTCACATCTGCTCAACTCCAGAACGACGCCACCGAAGAAATGCATGTGGAGAGTCACCTGGAGGAGCGCGCATCTTCCTCGGAAGAGGTGGATGGCCTTGACCTCAGGGCGCTACTTGAGCAGTCTCTCTCCAACCATGTTGATGACCATATTGACGAGCCGAAATCCGAACCTGCAAACCACCACAGCTCTCACGAAACCACTGACCTGTTCGATACCAAAGACCTAGCTTCACTGATCGCCGAGAAATTGGATGGACTCGAGCCAGCCCATGGCCTCCCGGATCTATCAACATCTTATTCTGCCAATATCCATGAGAATGGTGCTGCTATGACTCACGACTCTGGATATTCGATTCAAGGCTCGGCCTCACATGCAGAAGAAGTACATCCTCAGTACCTAGCTCAGCTGAACCAGACTCATTCGTTGCCATACCAACCCTACACCCAAAGTCAACCCGCACCCGCCGCGGCACCAACAGGCGACAACCTGCCGCCAAACCAGTCCTCGCCGACTGCTGTATTATACGAAAGAGCCCGTCAAGCTGCTGTCGCCAAATCCTCGAATACCGCACGGCGGGAAGGCTTGCACTCTACTCGAAGGCCATGGACCCCCGAGGAGGAAAAGGCGCTTATGACCGGACTGGATATAGTCAAGGGCCCTCACTGGAGTCAAATTCTTGGGATATTTGGGGCCAATGGAACCCACTCAGACATATTGAAGGACCGGACACAAGTTCAGCTCAAGGACAAGGCCCGGAACCTGAAGCTTTTCTTTCTCAAGACAAACTCCGAGATGCCATACTATTTACAAAGCGTTACGGGGGAACTTAAGACACGCGCCCCCAGCCAAGCAGCTCGGAAGGAGGCAGAGGAGAAAGCCCGCATGAACTTGGAGGAGGAACAAGCGAGGATCCAGGGTATTATGACACTGGCAGGCGGGCTCCAGAACAACCATCACCCCGTTACAAATAGCCCTCTTGCTGCTTTGTCACCTGCTCGGGTTAACCATATTGCCCCAGCGGCACAGGGAGCAAGTGCCAGCGCCACCAGTCAGGCTCCGACAACTTCTGCCTCTGCTCACCCGCATGTGTCGATTTCACCGATGGTGAAGACCGAGCCGGCGGACTATCATTCCTTAACACAGGTCAACAAACTGCCTCAAATACAACCCGCTCTAGCCCCAACTCCGCCTACGCCAATTGCTCTCAAACCCCAGCCGCAACCTTTACAACATCAACCTCAGCAACAGCAAAATCAGCAGCAGCGAGATCAGCATCACCAGCAGCAGCAACAACAACCCCAACAGCCACCATCTCAACTACAATCCCAGCACCCCGATTCTCAGACATCATTCCAGACGACATCGCAGTCGCACGCGCACAATCAACCACAGACTTCCTCGTCTATGGGCCACAACCAAATCCATCACTTTGGACTCCCGCCTCTACCCCCTAACCATCATTCGACGCCCGAACAGGTTCAAGATACAAAGCTTTTTGAGACCTTGCAGGCCGCTATAGCCGCGTCTTCTGCTAATGACCACCATGTTCCCGTCGCCGCCATGTCGGAAGCCTCAGCAAATTAGGAAGCCGATTGATGCTTCGCGTGGGAGAAGGGGCTCTCAGAGGCTAGTCGAGGCCAAGAGTGCCTTCATGTCGGGCCTGCCGCGACAAAACTATGTCGTGGTAAATGCCTTCTATTTTTTTATTTATTAGACCACGGGGTTCTGGGGGGTCAGCAAAACTGGGGATACAAAAGGGGCAATAATGGTGTTTGATGGAATTTTTCGTGTGCATATATACTGACCGCCTCTGGTCACGCAACACACATACTTCTGGCGCCTTTGGGGAAGGACGGAGGATGGGAAGGAGGGGGGCTTGTTTACATTGTTACTGTGATACCACGGCATGAAAACTGGCGTCGTCGTATTTTTTTCATTGGCTGGTTTTTCTTTTTCGCTTTCCATGTTCTTTACATAGGCACCACTAGAATCGTGTCAGTAGCGTCGATGAGCGTGCTCTTTGATGATGATTATTCTACGCTGTAGACCATGGTACTGCAACATAATCTTTCCGGTTCTACTTCAACAATTATCTGCCTCTCATAGTACGACATTGATTTGATGTTTACTCTTGACCACTATAGTTTTTATCCCCATGGTACCACCCTCGTTCATATTATACAAGTACAATAATTACATGCATGCATGCAAATACAGTCCAACCCAATCGTCGCTATTTAACTGCATAACCTCTCAATATTTTGCATATAATAACTTTCTCTCGAATAATAGCTACTTGAGCTGATTTAGCTGTTTGGTAGTAACCTTTTACTTTCCGGGGGTGGGGGGTATCAGAGCCGATCTTGACCCATCATACGTATAATATACAAGACGCTGCTGCTATCGCGAACGTTATTTGCGTGCGCGCGGGCACAAATGCAACAATGACAAAAAAACCTTCTCCAAAAAAAAAAAAAGTGGAAAATATAAAATGCTCTTCTTAACGCCATTCCGTGATAGTCTTCTTCTAGACAAAAAATACACCTTCTGGTCGACGTGGGGGAGTCCCAAGTTATTACTCCCCTTTCTCTACAAGTGGC
The DNA here is from genome assembly GCA_027569635.1 of Lasiosphaeriaceae sp. G1095. Taxonomy (NCBI): domain Eukaryota; kingdom Fungi; phylum Ascomycota; class Sordariomycetes; order Sordariales; family Lasiosphaeriaceae; species Lasiosphaeriaceae sp. G1095. The sequence continues at coordinate 108,893 of JAPDFK010000138.1, forward strand.
CGTTGTCTATCGCCTGCCTGCAACATGCATGCCTACAGAAAGTAGTCCAACAACTGCAACGTGTGCTGTCCAAACTAGAGGAAGTAGTCCCCAGGACCGCGACGGTTCGCAGGGATGTGCCGTTGATCGTCAGGAACGGCAGAAAAGATGCTGAATTTGGTGTTCAAATCTTTGTCGACGTTCATGATGGAAGCTACATTACCGCACCGGTAGCAGTAGTTGGGAGCTGACCAAACGGTGACGACTGACTTTTCCGCGAAATGGAACTGCGATCGGGTTAGAAAAAAAGAGAGAAGAGATTCGAGTGAAGACAAAAAAGGAGGGTTGTCAACGAACCTTATAGCCTTCATTAACCAGCTGATGAGCTCGAGCAATCGTGGTCAGACCGTTAACGTGGTTGAACTCGGTGGCTACCTTGTCGCCAAAGAGCCAGCCGGCACCGCGCGGACTGACAGCCCAGGTGTCAATATCTTCGGGATCGCTCCAGACCAGATCGCAAAAGGCGCCTTCGTGGGGAATTTCTTGGGCTCGTGCCACTACCCGGATCTGGTCAATCGTTCTTATCTCGGGACTTAGGCCGCCGTGAACGCAAAGAACGGTGCCGTCGACGATGGCGGCGAGGACGAGAAAGTCAAAGACCTGGCAGCAAGACTTCCAGACGGAGGCGTTGCCGTATTTTTGCTGGCACTCCTCATAAAAACCATAGACCTGGGTAATCTGGCGCGACTCATGATTGCCGCGCACTAGCACGATCCTGTCTGGGTATCTAGAAGAGGGGGATCAGCAGCTGCACTCCCCGGTTGGCTCAAGCCGCAGGTTTGTCATGGAGGATATTCTCACTTTGCCTTTAAGCACATGAGGAGGGTAAAGGTTTCCAAGCTAAAATAGCCGCGGTCGACAAAGTCGCCGAGGAACACGAAGCGAGTGTCTGCCGAGGGGGATGCGGCGTTGTGGCTCTGGGCAGACTCAAGAGGGGCAGACGAGGAGCCTTCGGCTGGCATGGCGATGGTTGTATCGCCCTCTTCGTCGTCGGGGGCGGTGGTACTCCTGATCTTGCTTTTAAGTTTGGGGTCGTTTATCTCGGTTGGAGGTTCGATGTCCTCTTGTGTGATGACGGTGGTGGCCGTCTTGGGGGCCTGAACATTTGTGTCACCAGGCATGCCGCCAGCAACGCGGAATAGCTCGAGGAGATCGTAGAATTGGCCGTGGATGTCACCGCAGATTGTGACTGGGGTGACGACGGGCTGAATATTCGACTCTTCCATTAGGACCTCCTTCACCGTCTCGCAGAGCTGCTTCATAACGGGTTCGGGCAGATAATGACACTGCTTGGCCTCCTCGAGCCATTCGTCAAGCCCGGCACCGGGGCGGAGGTTTGCCGGGCCCGGTTTTGGTATGTTGGCCATTGTGAAGAGGGAGGGGGGGGGGGGGGGGGGGGGGGGGGGGGGGGGGGGGGGGTGGGGGGGGTGTGGGGGGGGGGGGGGGGGGGGGGGGGGGGGGGGGGGGGGGGGGGGGGGGGGGGGGGGGGGGGGGGGGGGGGGGGGGGGGGGGGGGGGGTGGGGGGGGGG